>JAZHYW010035966.1:0-77551 GCA_037355805.1 Ixodes ricinus | reverse complement strand
CGCCGCCGCCGCACACTGAGCCTGGTTTCTCCACGCCGCGGCCGCCGCCGGAAGAGAAGAATCCGTTGCGCCGCCGCCGTCGATTTCTGACCGGCGCACAGGTCTATCACGTGGTGCTGGCGCTCTTTCAGGAGCTTCCTTTGGGATCTAAAAGTTACTTATCAATGTTCGTTTTGATGAGCTTCAAACGAAGATGAATAAGTAACTCTCAGAGAAAATAGGAAGCTTCGAAAAGATCGGAAGCACCACGTGATAAATAGCGGCCACTTTTCCGCGGCCGCCCGCGGGCGCTAAATACAAATTCGTTCCGTTCCGTAAATCTAGCACTTAAAAATTTTCATCTTCGTTGTAAATTCGTTTTCTAACTGCCTTTTTCCATCCAGGCCGTTTAACAAAAAAGTGTTTTTCCTTTGCATGCGTTCTTTAAATGGATACGAGCAAGGATGTGATACGTCCTGCGTGCCATGAAAATCAGTTTATATTTTTTAATTATACTCCTTTAGAAATGAGAGGCAGAGTAAAACAGTGAGCTTATACTACACCTCAACTGCAAAGTAAATTGGATTGTAAATTCGATGCAAAGTTACATCACCTCTGGAAAACGTAAGCGGCTTTCCCACAGTTAGACCGATACAAAATTAAGGTATCATTTTTGTCTACATAAACTCGTTTTATAGACCCCTTGCAGAAACCCCGGCAACAGTGTGTCTCGGCATGGTAACCATGGCAACAGCGAGGCGGTCTGCAGCTGCGTGACATGGTGAAGGAAAGCAGGTGGCAACCTCGCTGTACGCCAACCGAGCTTTAGGCGCTTCATGTGTTGTTTTAAGGACTGTTTACGCGCTCCAGAGTATCAGTGAAGATGCCAACACAGTGTTGTGTCCCGGTCTGCGCGCAATATGAATACACTGCCAATTTCGGACGGAAGGGAGTACTTATATATACCTATCGGACCGTCCGCTGCCGCGACTGTTTGGCTAATCTCACGAATTCGCATGCATTTGCTTAATGAGGATAATATACTGGTTCTACATTACACTGCTTTGCGTTTTCTTCACTATTGCTGTTAGCCAGGTATACGTTTGACGCGGATAATCGAGCGTCGGTTTTACCCGACGGATCCGCTGCCTTTCGGCCGGCCTCGCGATTTTGCATGCAGTTGCTTCATACACTACGTTGTTATTTCATCGCACATTTATTTGGTGTTGCTCGGTATACAGATATTATTGGCGAGGCTAAACGAGCAGTCGAATCCCCGTGTCAGTCCTGCGAGCATTTTCTACACTTTAACAATAAACTCGCGAAAACAAAAATCTTTACCTCGCAGCGCGTTTTTTTAAATCTTCTTTTATGTTACTGAGGCATCCACTAACACTATTTTACTTTATGCTTCCATGCCCAATTAGGACAGCACCGCATTAGGTTCCCCTCGAGGGCATCTTTTTATGCAAGTTTAGTGGGGACTTGCAGACAGATCATGATTTAATATTTGTTATGATTTGTCATCATCTCACCATCTTTGTTTTCAGGTTTCATACCTAGCAAGCTAGCTAGCAAGGTAATTTTCCCAGCCGGCGGCGGGAAGCAGCCGCATTACTTCATTTTCCATGCCACTTTTTCACGCAGAGCCAGCGGGCCGAAGAAAAAACATTCCTTCACCATGGAGAGCGCGCACACTGTTGCCCGAGGCGCACAGAGTTGTCACACTTTTGAAAGGGGTCTATAATCTCCAAAATAAGAGAATATGCGTACGCAAAACAACGAAGCTACAATCACAAGTGAAATTACTGTTCGCGTAATGAGCTCCAAGGGAACCACAAAGCATGCTGACAATGACTAACACAAAATCACATCTGAGTTCACTTAAAGAAATGTTCCAGGCACACTTCCTACGAGACAAGCTATGAATAAGACACCGACCGAGCGGGCGTCTCAACCCTGCTGCAACCTCGGTCCGGCGTTTCCCGCCAGTTTATGACAAAGCTGCTCAAGTGGCTGAAGAGCTGCTGCCATCCTGCTTCAGCAGTCCGACTGAGGAGCATCCGCTGTCTACTGCGACCCGCAGTAGACACTTTAAATACTGGACTGTAGTGTACCTATAGCTTGGATGAACGATCATATCGGGACCGTGGTCGGGATGGCGGGCAGCGTGGCAGGAATTCTGTCAGCAGGACGATGGCGGTTTAAGTCTGGAGGAACTCCCTTTCGCTCTGAATGGGCAACCTGCAGTCAAAATCAGACTTGCGGCCGTCAATTCAAAAACGTAATTGGTTACAGTTACAATTACTTGACCTAAAAAGTAATGAATTACCGTTACAGATTACTCAACGTAAAAGTAATCTAATAATTACATCGCTACTTTACTGGATTACTTTTGCGTTACTCCAAAGAAACACGAAAAAGACACACTATATGGTGCGGATTTGAGCGGGAAAATTTTGGGCCCCAACAAAATTAAAACAAAAATACAACACATTATGTACTATGTACGCATAATTTTATGTTAATAATTTTAGGAGAGCGAATCTATAAATGTTTAAAAGACTTTCCGAATCCGAATCCCTGAAACACGCGGATTACTACTTTGGCCAATATTAAGCTGTGACGAGCAGACCTGTTACCAGAACTCCTATCGTGTAAAAAAAAATATAACCGAAAAAAATGTCCCAGGGATAAATGGTTCCGCAAGAAATGTCTCCGAGTGGGAAGTCGGAAAAAATTGGTCGCAAGGGGTAAATAAAAAATATTTCCTACAGAAACGATTTTGAAATGAGGAATAATAACCTCGCCAAGTTCTCACCAAACAGTAATCGTATTAGAGTTCGAAGTTCTGAAATTTAGTTTAATTTGAAATAGAACAAAACTGGGAGATGCAGTTCAACACACCGACGTGAACAATCTAAGTACATGCAGAAACGTTTAGGATCGAATGGTATGGCCGACACCCAGCAGGAAGACCTCAACTTTTATCATCTCAGTGGCATGTGATACTCCTAAAAGAAGTACGTGAGACGGCGTTCCTTTCCGACCAGCGCTGACTTGCTTCTTCACTTGGGAGGAGCGCCGACTGGGACTTAGGCTACCCTTATGGTCACGGTCGATTCCTTTGGGCGTATGGCGTTGATGACCATCCACACTATCGGATGGGTCATGTCTATGATCCGGCAATGCTTCCAAACCTTCCATTTCAAGTTTCACGTCGGTGCATTCAAGTGCATCTCCCTGCTTCTTTTCATTACAAAAACAAAATTACTGCACTTCATACCAGAAGGCACTTACTGTGTTGGGCTCAAGTTCTGTTGACCTCTTTTCCCTCAAGTCTCTGTTGACTTCATTTACTGTGTGACCTCTCTTTTCCAAGTGCGTTCCGGGGGAAATATTTTTATTCCTTACCCCTTGGGACCATTTTTTTTTTCGCTTTCCACTGGGGACCATTTCTTCCGGTGCCTTTTTTTTTTCAGAGACATTTATTCCGGGGACATTTTGTTCCGGTACCCTATAACGAACGAACACTATCACCTGTTCTAGAACAGAGGTTGACACACCTTTGCAGCCGCGAGCCGAGTCTTCACGAAGCCGACAAGAACAGGGCCAGTTAGAAAGTCGCGGATTAAAAAAGCAGGCAAGAAACGAAAAAAAAATAGACACGTACTTTGCCTGACAATGTCAACCGGGAACTTTTTCTGGTGTCATGCCGGGGACCCCATGAAACTGCCTTGAGCTGCTGACCCCGTACTAGAAGGTTGGAAAAGGTATCTACAAGAAAGCCATACCGCACCTAGGTATGCACAAAACATTTCAGGGCAAATAGAATATTCTTGAACCTGAACCTTTATCTAGAAACACGATGAGAATAAATTTGAACAGTGCTGAATCATGTCTCATTAGAAAGAAGGCCGTAAAAATAAGCGAATTCCCGGCTTCCGCTACGATCATGCTTTTTTCTCGGTGCAGAGAGGGGGAGGGGGGAATTCAGCAAAGACATGTAACGCAACTTACTTTAGAGCTACATTTAGCTGGCTAATTACTTTGACGATAATGCAATTAATGCAAAAATGCAAGCGAGCTTAACAATATTTACCATATTAATCACATTAAAAATCTTTGGAGAAGGGGGAAAACGGGGGCAAAGGATAAACATAGATCTCCAAACAAATCTAAATGACTGCAGGTGCGCGACCGAAAAATTCGCGCGAGGTCTTCGTATCGAACGTGGGACCTCTCCATTTTCAGTGGAGCGCTCTACCAACTGAGCTAACCAGGAATTAGACGTCACTAGAGCAAACGGGTTTCATCAACTGCCACCACCCAAACACCAGAAATGGTGAACGGACTGAATTTTAATGTTATGATGAAAATGCAATTAATGCAAACGGGAAAGCGAGGTGGATAATAATTACGATAATGCCAACTGTAGCGTGTAGAGCATCCGTAAGATTAAATTGAACATCGATTGATGTTGCACAAATATACTGTAAGAAAAGGTAATTGGGTAAACTTTTCCGCAGAACACGACACAACTAAACACGGCAAAGATGAGAAGGATGAAAGTGAATGGCGAAGCTTGTATACACTCTCAGATATAGGGGTGTATAGGGGTACACCCCTTGTCCCATATGTAACACCCCAAAACTGCATTTTGACATTCAGTTTACTCACGTCGAGCTGGCGATACCAACTTTTACAAGCGGCTTAATAACTGTTGGATATAATGTACTAAATAGCTAATGTGCATATCAAAGACTAGAAAAAAGACATTGAGGTTTTGCAGCTGGGTCAAAAAACCTTGATTGTCTTACTATACCTTTAATACGGGCATTATCTATTTTAATAAGTTGCATCGGTCGACTATCAAGCCGCTCCTGAAAGTTGGTATCGTGGGTGCGACGTCTGTGGACTGGACGTCGAATTGTGGTTTTGGAGAGTTACATACGGGACAAGGGGTGTACCCCTATGCACCCCTATTTCTGAGACTGTACGATTCGACCAGAAAATGCGATATTGTCACGAATGACAAATAATGCAGCGGATAATAACTGGAGAAACTAAACGTTTGTGGTGACCCTGTTGACCTCGTCATGAACTTCACCCCTGATAGAGAAACAGTGCGTGTGTGAAAGTATGCGTGACGCGGATGCCGTGGCTGGCCGTGAGCTGACAGGGGAGGAGAACCGGGCGACCTTCGAAGCGCCGAGAAAAAGGGACCTTCGAGGGGAAGAAAACCAGTCGCTGGAGAGGAGACGTGGGGAGCTGCCGCGTGAGCGAGGAGAGACGTTCAGAAAGGAGACGGGGAAGAAGGGCCTGTCGGGGTGCGGCGAGGAGAGACCGAACTGCAAGAAAGAAGCAGCCGGGTCCAACGGGAGAGAGCAGACACGGCACAAGCCTCAGCGAAACAATCGGCCGAGCAAGAGTCCGTGAATTCGTCTACAGCCACTTGGAACATTTTAGCGTTATATTGAACTGACCTCGCGGCAGGAAGGTTACTGTTTATATTTGGCTCCCTGGCAGCGCGTCGGAACTTTGACAGTGTAGTGTTGTGCCGTTATAAAAACTCTGAACCTGCTGTGCATGTAGACTTGGTTGCTCTATTATTCTTGCGGGTGTCCATGTGTCAATGCTTTTGGAGCCTGTCGCGTTACTATTAGGCCAGTGGAACTGTCAGGCCAACATTGCCTATGTTTTGACAGTGTTCATCCAATATTCGCAAGCGGATGGAACTGACCGGCCAAGATTGCCCATTTTATGCCAATGTGCTTCCAATATTGGTTGGTCATTGGAGAAGCTGGGCCATCACTGAAGATTCTATATAATGGTATAGACAATATTGGGAGCAGATTGGCTAAAGTGGACCATCATTGGACCTTTTTTGCCAATGCTCTTCCAATATTGGCCCAACACTTTGTGCTGCCTGGGTAGCGTCGCAGGCGTTGATGTCGGCGAAACAGCTGGATCGAGCGTGGGGCGAGACTGACTCCGCTCGCCATGCGCAGTCCCTTATGTACTCGCGTGGGTCTCTGGAACAATCGGCGTGTTGGACATTCGGTACTCGATCAGACGACAATGTTCTCAAACTTACGAAAACACCAAGTTCAAAAAATAAATAAAAGAACAGTCCTCTGTCCGCTGACTGGAATCGAACGCTGAACCTTCCGCGCGACATACAAGCACGGTAACCATTCGGCCACGTACGCGTGCGCTCGGCAACGCATGTGGCAATATGCACATGAACAATGCGCATTCAGATGAAATCTTATTAGGATGCTTCGTCAATCTTTGGGATCCTTCAATTATCGGCAATATTGGCAGTCCCCGTGTTCCGCATAAAAGCTAGATCACAGACGTTCTTTTTTCTGGTTGTTGTGATTTTCATTCCTCTCAACTCAAGTATCACTGATCGTCTCCTGTATGGGAGACGAAACGTCTGATTAAATTGGCATATTTGTTATGTAAAATCGGTGTCGTAGGTTTCATGGGTAAATAATAGTCAGAAAGTGTCGACACGAGACATAATCGGAGGCCAAATTGCAATAGCATAACCCCCTCTCTCTGTTTTCCCGAAAAAAAAACATTTTCGGCTTATCGGTTTGGGGAGGAAGCTCTGGAGAGCATTTTGTGCCTGTGTTTGTCGTTTGCCGAGTAATGCCGATCTAGCGTATAGCGCGAGTTCGTAATCATTTCTTCTTTGTTTATGTCACCTGACACAACCGTCCCCTTTGAAGAGTCGTGGAAGGAGTAGTTACATCATTTCGTGCGTTGTGAGAACGAAACGGGCACATCCAGCGTCCGATTGATTGAGCGGCCGCTCTCAAGAAACTTTAAAAACAAACGCAAATGCTCCAGTAGGTAAGAAGTTCCCATAAAATAATTAAACATAATAGTGATGATGAACGCGATGGTAAAACAATTAACTCTTAAATAAATCAAACTTTATTTCGACTAACACCATTGCAAGTTTTCGCCGTAAAATCAGGCCCACCTTTAGGGAGACGTCATTACACAGATAGAATTGCTCCTGCACCACGTATGTCCTAAATAATTTCCAGCCTAAAATAAAACGTTTTCTAGCCCGATCTTTTTTGACAGCCGATAAAACATTCGTATGCAAATAAAATCTTTAAATACCGTCGGTGCAATTGATACAACGATGCAACCTAATACCTAGTTTCTACATCACTAGATATCAACACGATTCCCGTATCTTGTGCCGGCGCTAAACTAGCAGGCTGACAGTATTCATAACCCCTTAGACAGTGCACACAATACGATTTGTATCCTGATGTTTATTATTACATCCAAAATAATGATATCTCCTAAGGACGGGATCCAAGCCTACACTCTCTCGTGACTAATAGAGTCCAACGAAGGCGCTGTGGCTGCTGGGTGGCAGATCGTAGTTCACCCACAGCGGCGAAGCGAGACGAGCCCGACATAGTGGTGCGGACGGAGGCCCGGTTAACAGGCATCCGCTCGGAAAGACCAATGCGGTTCTTGTGGGGACGCGGACTTGGGGGAAGCTCCTCTTGCACCGGCTCGACATCCCGTTCCTTCTGAAGGGATGTTCAGACTGCCCACCAGGTCTCGGGGTTACATGCATCTGCTGGGGATAGACCGGACACCGGAGGGGAACCGCCATCTCTGGTCGTACATGTGGTGGCGTGTTGGTGGCCCCCGAGAGCGAGTTCTGCGGTGGCCTGCGCATGCTGGGGAAACGAACTGGTGGATCCAAGACTGGGTGGGCATTCGAGGTCACTCCTGGGACGCCTTTGGTGAGACCGGGATCTTGAGAAGTATGAAGGCTGTTCTCTGTTCGTGGAAAGGGGCTCCGAACTCCTGCTGGCTTCGCACTTGGCTGACCTTGCGCGGGTTTCGGGCGTTGATTCCCATGGGATCCGGAGGTGGGAACAAGATCATCCTTGAGAGACGTGCCGCTATAAGGAAAAAAAAAAGAAAACACAAGCGTGAAGGGCGTTTGCTGCAGATCGTAACAGTGTCTGTAAAGCGGGAACAGTTCTACCACCGTATCCGGTCGTCTTCTCCTGCATTGCTCTGTGGTTTCAAACACAAAGGAACGCAAAGGTTGAACCAATCGCGTTATTTTAGCTGACTTCAAAATAACAAAATATAGCACGGGGTATGATCATAAGATATCATAGATATAGCAAAAAGGCACACATACGTTCACCTTTGTCATCTCCACAACTCTCGAGCCTCATTTCATAGATAAAGAATCGATAGTATAGTACCCGCAGCACGGACCCCAAATAAACACACAGCTTACCTCTTCATCTCGTACCGTCTAAGAAGAAGGAACTCTTTGGCCGAAGGCCCCATGTTGTTCGGAACCTGGAAAAAGCACAGGCGGGTTACATTATGCACTGAGTCATACTAATCCCGTGACTAACACTAATGTATTTCTTGCTAAATATCTCCACGCGTTCCACACAATTAGCTCTGAAGTGTCATGAGAAAAGGCAGCACTTATGTCATCGAGTGATAGTGCAAAAATTGAAGCAGAGGTATTCTGCTCTGCAGCGGCCATAGAGACTTCTCCTGCTCTTACAATACTGGCAGTAACCTCGGTGCGGAGATAGCAGCTGAACTTACCTCGCTCTTGAGACAAACAGCCAGGAGCTCGCTTTTCTTCAGAGCGAAGCGAACGGTTGGAGAACTAGAGAGTGCTGCTCCATGTCCAGATCCCATGATCCTCAGCGTAGGTAGATACTCGCAGTTGGATGTCAGAGTCATCTGCAACAACACACAGTCATCGTAAACACCCGGTGCATTTTGCTGTCGATACGCATAACTCGGAAGGTCAGAAGGCATCCCATGAGGTTTAGTCAGTGTGCAACAGGTGGTTCCCCCAAGAACATATACAGGACACACTACACGATTACTAACACCACTAACTGGTGCCGCACATGGCTAATGGAACTAAACATCACCAAGTGCAAGTCAATGCGTGTGTCCCGTCGTAATGCCGTTTGTCCTACTTACTACCTTAATAGCGCTCCACTGGAGCCTGTGCACTGTTATAAATACCTTGGCATCCACATAACATCTGATCTTTCATGGAATATTCATATTGAACATGTTATTAACAATGCGAACCTCATGCTAGGCTTTTTAAGAAGGAATTTTAGTTCTGTGCCGTCATCTCTCAAACTGCTTCTTTATAAATCACTTGTTAGATCGAAGCTGGAGTACGCAGCCTCCGTTTGGGACCCCGGCATGGAATACCTCGTTCAATCATTGGAGGCCGTCCAGAACAAATCCGCACGTTTCATACTTTCCAACTACCACCGTACTTCTAGTGTAACCTCCATGAAACTATCGTTATCATTACCCACTCTTGCTTTACGTAGACAATATTCTCGTCATTCCCTTTTTCACAAAATTTATCATAATCCGGCCATGCGTCACAATCTACTAACCCCTCCGTACTATATTTCACGTCGTTTAGATCATAAGAACAAAGTGGGCGTCTTTCCATGCAACACTAATGCATTTTTTATTCATTCATTCCTCGCACTTCTGTAGAATGGAACCACCTTCCTCATGACATTGCCACCATTGATGACCTTTGCATTTTTAAAGATGCTCTATATAACTTGTTATTTTTTATAGTATATATGACTGTGCTTATTTTGCCTGTTGTTACTCCTTTGTATTTTCCACTCCCCTCTGTAATGTCTTCGGACCTTGAGGGTAATAAATAAATAAATAAATAAAGAAGTTGACAACAAAATATTTATGCAGCGAGGCGAATCACCGGTTTTTGTCTTGTTAGCGAACTGCCAGGTGAGCCCTGAGATGTTGCAAATAAAAGCACCCCTTCCCTCGCACCCTATCAAAAGCATTGTTCCATAGGTAGTCCCATTCTTCGGAACGTTAAACAATGAGTGAGTTAGGCATGACGTCGTTCACAGCAATCGACGTCTCGCCTTGTTTACGGGAAAGAGAGAGAGGGGGGGGCAAGGCTTGTAATGGTCTTAGTTTATCACGCGCTAGCTTTTATCCGCTTCCCGATGTGATTGCGCATTTTGTAAAAAAAGCATAGCTTGTATAAAGGAGATTGTCAAAGCTGTGGCGTAGCTGTAGTTACGCGCCCACTTCACACCCTACGGAGTCAGTATCAAATGCTGGAGCCGGCGGAAGTTGTAGTTCTCCGAGCATTTGGCCATATCGACGATCGACACCCCACGCTATCGACATCGTCATTGTTTTTAACAGCTGTCGCTGTAAATTAAATACGCTGTCCACGAACATATCAAAACAATAACCCCCCCCCCCAAAAAAAAAAAAAAAAATTCAGCATTAAATGAATTAATTGGTACAAGCCCCCCGAGTCGTGCGTATAGCCACTTTCGACCGAGGTGCATGATGCCGTGCGTATAGCATCACTTAATGTAATGAAAATATACATTTGCTGTTGTTACAGCTTGCACACGTCACATATTTGGAAATAACAATAAACTGTCCAAGAAAATAAACCCAATTGAAGCAACGCCACTCACCCCGCTCTTCTGAAGTCCACCGTTGACTATTGACGTGAGGTTGAAGTAGAGGACCCTCTTCATCCAGTCGCGGCCCTCCAGGTGATTCGGACAAGGCATGTAGTACGGCTCTGGGGGAGACCGGGGGCGTATATTAATTTAAGTCCAGAATTCATTAGAATGCCTAACGAGTTCACATTCTCCAGGTCCGGTGTGCTGATCAGTGCAGGTATCTCTCCCGGGGTTGATTCGCCCGCAAGAGGGATTCTGAGGTCACGTGACCTGCTACGTGACCTCTAAATCCCTTTTTTCAGCCGCAGGAAGAGATATCGGCCACCGGCATTGTTTTGCAAATTGTCTCTGGTTTGCAGGCCAAACGCATCTGTCATATAAGGCGAGCAAATAGACAGATCTTGCTTACAGAAAGCATGGAAACAGTAAACACGAATGAACAAAACAGTCCGCTTTAAAATAATTTTATAGACAGTGGGTTCAGAAAGGAATACATAATAGCAATCTCCAGGAAATATTTACGTTTATATCGTCTGTTCTTTCGCAAGACTTAATTATTCATAACAGAACAGATCATCCACAGCCTTACAGACATCTGACGTTGATTTCTTGAGTCGTGGGAAGAAAGTGAAAATCTAAATATCGCAAATACTCCTAGCGAACACGCCCTGGCAACTAAAAGTGCAAAGAATAAAAAAAGAAGAAACTTACCAGTGAATGTCAGAAACCTCTGGTTCATGTCAGTGAACATCTCGCAGAAGTCCAAGGCTAGCACGTACCTCCGGTCCTCCATCAGCCCACTGACGGCAATGTGGAGGCACGGAAACCTGCTCAGCACATACGAGAGAGTTTCAGTTAGTAATGCCCCTTAAATACATGTCAGTTGGCAAAGCGTGACAAGCACAATGCATTGAATCGACGAAACCGATATGATAACAATGAACAACGCTCTAGAAACAATGGAGGTTGCGACTGGTTCCATAAAGAGGCCAGAACCGCCGAGGACGACAATCTAAGCGCACACTCACTTTCCTCCGGTTACCACGCTGATCTGACTGTCGTCATCTTGCAGGGTGTCTGTCAAGCTGCGGACCCTGGGATCCCCACAAGAACACCCCTGTGACCATACCCGGCACATCGCTGCGCCGTCGGAAACACCGTTCTTCTCATCGCTGGCACCTTCTGGAGACCCGTTGTCATGACCAGTGTCCGTACTTGTGAAAGGAGACCCTCTACTCGATGGCCAGCTGTGTCCCAGGTCTTCGTCACCGTCACGGAGTAGCTCTTCGATGAACGTAAGCCCCGAGAACTCGTCATAGGGTGATTCCTCTTCTGCCATGGCTACTCAGATACTCGAAGACCCTTCTGAAATCGAGTCTGCTTGATGGAACTGCTGAAGTCACTCTGACTATTGCGCTGGTGGCGGTCGGGTTTTATGTGGGTCAAGGTCCCCCCTAGAACAAAGGACCGGTGCGCCCCCGTTTGGATGGGGAAAGTCTTCGGCTGCATTCTGCTTACACATTTCAACCAATCACGGTGGCTGTAGTATTCTTTTATGTTCAAACCTAAATAAACTTTCTACAAATGTGATTCACCAGTTCAAGGTATCTTACTATCTCAACTGTACCTTCAAAAGAAACAAAACAAAAAAATCAAGGTAACAATGTTGTGTTGCATCCGCCTTCTCCTGGAAAACTCTGACCTTGACAAGTGAACTCTCACCTCAAAGTGACCGACGTGGACATCGTCCGATTACGAAAGAAAGGAGGTAAAAATGAATGGGGAAAGGAGGAACAATTAGCTTCGCTACCACTAGGGTTCCGCGTTTTCGGAGTGTTTTCTTCTTTTTTTTCTTCCAATTTTGGGATATTTTAGTGTTTTTGTTTTCTTCTAGAGATACGGTGTTTTTTGTGTAAATTGGCTATACTTAAAGCAATTCACTCAAAAGCACCGAATGTGTGGGGAAAAGTATACCCGAAAAACAAAAATACCCCCAAATTTAAGAAAATAAAAATAAACCCACGTAGCAGTGTTCTGTTACTGAATGAAATTGCGTTTGAGTTACCTAAAATTTCTAGGTTCCAATAGGTATCTACCTTGCATAACGGTCAATACTAACACATGAAACAAATTATGTGGGAACACCGAGGACTCTAAAAACAGGACAGAAATCACACGCACAAAATAAACGAAGCAAACTTTTTTTTTTACATCTGCAATATTTATTTATTTGTTGCTACAGAAAACATTGAGGATCATTGAACGCGTTTCTCAGCTTCAGATAATATTTGTGTGCTTGATTCTTGAATTTTATAATATGCTGTCTTTGAAGGACAACGAATTAAGCTATATTACTTTGCAATGCGAGGGGACGGAGAATGAAAAGCAGAAAGGACGGAAAATGTTGACGGCCATGGCATCTAGAAGCACGACAACCAACAGTAGTTTCAAATTTGCGTAACACGTTGCCTAAAATCGGATATGCGTCTGTTCGTTGCCTCGTGTGTTGACCGTCTTAAATATCACCGTGCAAAATCCAGCAGCGATAAGTTCCCATCCCAGTTCGATCGCGCCGCCCAAGCTACAGAGCACAGCTTGACGAATTTTCGACCTCCTACAAGACACAGAGAGCAAACACGAGAAAATAAAACGCTGAAGACGGGGGAAAACATATGCATAAAAAGAGGCTATCGTTTGGAATATTTTGAGACATTGTCTATTTCCATCTTCAGCGATGGGAAGTACCGGGAAATAAAGCTCCTTTTATGCAGCCTGATGAGCCCTCGGTACACTCACAGGGCAAACCAGGAGAACCTGAAACTTTGTTATTGCCACATTCACGGCTTGCCGAATATTTCAGACGACTGCGTCATTTTTGCTTGAGGCGCCTAAGAGAATGGATTTATACATAAAATATTAGAAACTTCTAAACCAAAAAATAAAAAAATGCTCAAAATAATATTTGAAAGAATAGCGAAATTCTTAAACGACATATTATTTTTGCCAATATCATGGTCGAATGTTTCAGACGACAGGCTCGTTTTTGCTTGAGGCGTAGCGGACACTATTTACACATCAATTATTAAAAACTTCTAGACTGAAAGAATAGTAACATTTTTGTGCCACAGTTTGCTCTTGGTGCTGAACGTTGGCGAGGTCAACATTCAGCGCCACAGATAGGGTGACCGGAAAACTTTTTCAGAGATTGACGAGAATTCTCGAAATATTCGTGTCTTTATTTTCTCCACCCTTAGAATTGTGCCAAGTTTTTAAGCGTCGAGACCGTATATTTTAATTTAATTTGATTTAACGCGACAGTGACGGGGTATTTATGCTCCCCGAGGTTTTTAGTTGTGCGTGACATTTGAGGGCCCAACTACCCAGAACAAAATTTGCGGCTCGAAATTCGGTTTCTTTCCGCCCGAAAATCGCTGATCGAGAACTGGACGGTTTGAGTCGCGCTCACTCTTTTCTCCTTGGTTACGGGCTGTTTTCTAAGGTTTAAACACAATCACCCAATTTAATCAAAGTCGTGGGTCATTGAAGGTACGCACTGAGTATTAAAAATAGAAAAATAGATTAAACCTATATTTGGTGGCTTCTACAAAAATTAAATTTGCGTTGGTTGAGAAAAAAAGTTCTACAAAGAAACGGAAGCATTCTGTTCGTTTATTGCGTAATTCTCAACATGGCGATGTATCGCGTATCGTAGGACTCGCGTGCTGGACGGCGATGGCAGCGGACGTCGGGCGTCGTACCTCTACTTGAGAACTGTCGTTCGCGGTACCGGAGAACCTTCCTTTCTTCGAAAGAGAAATTGTGGAACGATCAAAAGGATTGGGATTCATCCCGTACGACACGCCCGACCACCAAGCCGATTTGCCCGAAGGTGTCGCCGAGCCGTCGTCCTTTCTCGTTGCTGAAGACATCGCCTCGCGATAACGTCAAGCTTACGACAGTACAGATACGCTTGTAGTTGAATATGCACGCGTACGACATTTCTTTACTAGGTGCGAAGGTGGCCAATGCGTGGTGCTGCCGGACTTCGAGCCGGGAGCTCCTTTGCTGGAAAGAAATCGGCAGCAAACTTTCCGACTTACAGTCGACCGGCTGCATTATTATGATGAGTTTCCCCAGTAGCTCAGTGGAAAGGTGTCCGCCTCATACACAGCGCACGCAGGTTCAATCCCAAATGTAAACCTACCGAGTTTTTTTTTTCATACTTTTTGCGATATTTACATTTTTCTTTTACAACTGCCACTGAAAATAAAAAACAATAAATGTTGTGGACGAAACGTCGCCGAACTAAATGGTATGGGATTCCCCTTTTGACACATGCAAACTGAATGTAGCCACTTTCGACAAAAATGCAAGGACCATATAAATCGGGTAGCGTCCGCTTTCTGAGGTGCCTGTAACTGTTCTGAAGGAATTGCAGCCAGCCATTGGTCCCGATCTCGTTGATCTTTCGGAGACTTGTGCAGACTGTGCCGTACAATCCCAGTTTCGGATGCATTACCTGTGAGGCAACACTTCAAGCGACATCTTGAAGTATTCTTTCCGGAGCCGATTACGGGAATTCACCACGGGCACTCATTACTCATTACCAACTCTTCAGTGTGCAAAACAACTCATCCTGAAGGGCAGAACAGCTAGCGGAACAAACATAACTGCAAAGTTTTCGGTTTCGAGCAGTGTCGTTTTTTGTCTTTATTAAAAATATACGTGACTCTGTCGCAAGATATTGATTGGTTGGTCTTCTGACACCATAGTATATCGCCTGGCAAAATATGAAACAAGATTTTTGGGGGTGTCAGTGTCCCTTTAAGGGCCTCCTGAGGAAGGCATTATTACATAAGGTTTGTGTCAAATTCAATTCTCTATAATTAAAGAAAAACACTGAAAAAAATTATAAAAGAAGGTATAGGGTGCATGACTGTCACCCACAAAGCGACTCACCGCGACGCGCGAGCACTGTGATAAAGTTAACGTGCAGGCGCTATTCTTATGGATTAAGTTCGAAGTCTCTGTGATATATATATATATATATATATATATATATATATATATATATATATATATATATTCATTTTCTGTGGAATGTTATGAAACGTTAACTATTTTAAAGGGATACTTCAACGAAATCTGAAATATCCCCGTCGTGTTCAAAAATAGGTTGAATATAATCCACAATATCCGTAAATGACAATCGCACATTTGTATTTTGAGCCTGATAACTGTATTTTTCGTTATAAACGGCCCACTCTGGCAAGCGCTTGGGCGCTTGGAGAAGGCCCAGCGGAGACCACGTGACATCCAACGCAATCGTGACGTAGGTCGTCTCGGGACGAGCAAAGCTACGGCGAGGCTGACGTGGAGAGGATGACCTAGTCGTTCCAGCCACCGAAGTGGCTGCTATTGTACGAATTTTGAGTGACGGGTTAATCTTCTATAATCTTGTAGGGGGACAATAGCGACTTCTGCGACACACAAAAGCCATTCTCGGGAAGAGGGAGTTCCTCCTTCCCTCTTCTCTCGTCGTGGCCGGAGGCGAGACACTCACCGTCACTAGCTGTCAAGGTTCCTAGACGGGCATTACAAGCGAGGCGTTAGCGACATCCACCAGGTGCTCTTTGCTAATCGTTTAATTTGTTTAAAAATTCCTTTTCGAGACTTTTTTAACAAGATATTGGTATGTTCGATGTGATACTGCTCCTTTGAACACATATAGACCAAAAAATGAGCGCCGAAATTTCGTTGTAGTATCCCTTTAAGGTTTACATATTCAATTTAAGACATTGCATGTCAGTAACTGAGCCAAAAAGGAAAAAGTACTATATGCCATCGAAATAATATACAAGTTCATATATCAAGTAATATGAATATAATGTTTGACATAATCAGCACGACAAGAAAAAACGTTGTTCCACAACACGCCATCACAAAAGAAAAATATTTTACGTTCGTGTTTAACTTTATAGAATTTAAAATCGGAAGGTGCAAGAAAGCACCCAATGTCAAAAGCCCCAATGCCCAGCAGCAGACGCCCCGCCCTTTTTGCAGCGCTTTCAAAAGCCCCAGTTTCGGAAACCCACAGCGCGAATCCCCGTGTCAGGTGGCCAACTCCTCAACTTGATGGCGGGGCATTCCGGTTTCACTTAAAGGGGCCCTGCAATCATATTTAAGCGTCTACCTTTTTTGCGGTTTCCACGTCTCTTGGGGTTCGGGCAAGCCAGCGGGCACGGAGAGAGTAACTAAATATCAGTGCATCATATTTTAACCGGACGACGCGGAAACCTCCTCCACCGACGGGGGCGACCCGCGGTGCCGAAAGCGCGCGATATGTGACGTCTTAGGTCCTGGGCTTACTACTGGTCAGAACTGCTAAAAGCTTCTTTTTAGTCGAAATACAAAATATAAGTGGCACGAACCGTTTCAATTATTTATAAAAGTAGTTTTTGTTCACTATTTTAGATCAGAAAAGAAACAAATGCAGTTTATAAAGTACGGAAACAAGAAATAACCCATCGACATACCCGATACCAAGCGGTGGAAAAGGCGTCGCATACTAGAAAGGAGTAGTGGGATCAGGCGCCGACACGGAGAGCTCCCGGATGTACGCGGCAGCGCTGCGGTCGTTTACGGATTGGAGGATCCGACCGGCTCCGAGCGTTCCGAAGGCCTCCGGCGAGAAGCTTTGTCATGCGGTTTGGCCGTTTCGCGGTACGGCAGCGCGAAGTGGCTCCCATTTTGAACTGATCTTTACCCCGTGTTTGCTGTCGTTTGTGGCCAATGAAGTGTCATGTCGAATTAGTGTTTAATTGCGCAGCAAATGCAATGAGAGCCGCTCTGGCTGGCCGCTGTATACAGCCTATTTAGAACATGCTTTAGTGGCGCCCTCTCGCGCCGTCGACGCGGAGTGCGGCAGCCGTGAGCGCTCGCTAAGCTCACTACCCCTCCTCTAGTTCACGGCCACTCAAGCAACCAAGGACTTCATGAAGGAGGTTATTTTTTGCTTGTATTAGTAATTTTAATTCGCCTGTAACTTTTAAAATAAAGCGAATTTCGAGAAAAGAAAAGTTTCATTAAGTTACTATGTTCATGTGCGCTTAGGTTCGATGCAAATTAAAAACCAGTAAAAAAGTGCTTGCAGGCCCCTTTAAGAGGATATCGCATTTCCCAAGCCCTATGCAATTCCAATGGCAAATTTTGATATTTTTGTCAGCAACCACCGAACGGATTGAACTGGGAATGGTTTTATTAGAAAGATAGTAAAAACTGAGTAATGTTGTGGCGCTACATTTCCCGATCTAAATGTTAAAATTGTTTTACGGGAACTTAAACTTGCTTGTAAAGGCCTTTTTTTCGTTCCGTTCTTCATGAACATTTAAAAATAAACCAGGGCATAAATACAAATTCAGGCGCCACAATATTGAAGACCAAGACTTTTTGAATATATCTCTTACAAGATCTTTTTGCCAGAGATTCTCATTGTGATAAAATTTAACTAAGTTTGTGGCCTATCGAAATGCCAGTAATCGAGATGTCAGCTGGCGCCATCTATGAGCGTGTCGCTAATACTACCTCTTGAAATTGCGCAATGTATTATTGCGCCCCGGACTACTTGCATCTTCAAGGTCGTCGGGTTGGCGGTCGGGATTTCGAAAAAAATTCCTCTCAAAGCTTTTTTTTTTTTTTATTTTGGCGGGCGAAGATATTTTGCGCGTTATAGCGATAGTGAGTAGTAGGTTGTCCATCGTCCGAGCGCGTCCTTGGGAGGATGTTCCGTTCTTTGTTGGTGTTTTGGGGTCGCACAAATGCGAGTGAAAGGTTTCTTGTTTTTTCCTTTTTTGTTCGGCGGCGAAGATATTTTGCGGGTGGGTGTGAGTCACTAGTTTTCAATCGCCTGAGCGCGTCATTGGGAGGATATTCCGTTCTTTGTTGGCGTTTTTGGGTCATGAAAATGGGGGTGAAAGATTTCACGCTTCAAGCGGTCCTTGCGTGCGTCCTGAAGTTACCAAATGCAGGCAGACACAAGCTACCGAAGCGTCAAAGGGTCGATACTGTCTTACCACTTCTTTCTGTTCGAAGTAGGAGAGGTGATTTGATTTGGCGATTTCAAATATTCTGCTGAGATGCATTTAGAATGTTTACATATTTTAAATGCGGAAGAAACATACGTGAGTTCGTCGATTTTGTTTTAATTTCGACATTCGCTTTGCATATCAGCTTGTTGAGGCTGATTTCTACCGTAATAAAACAAACATTGCGAAAATTTCTTCAGTGAAGCTAAAAACAGAACAAGCTTTTTGGTAGTAGCGCGTCACACGTTTCTATTTCGAAGTTGTGAAAGTCTCGCGCTGAAGATTCTTCGTTTGACCCGAACCAAAACATTCTTGATTCAGTATTCTATGAAATGGAGGCGAATGTATTAGACAAGAACCCGCACACCTTTTATTATGGTGTTCGTCGATTGCACGTCTTGGCTGCGATGAGCCCTTGGTCGGCTGTCACTGTTGGGCGGCCAAGAGAATCTCACTGGAGAAAAGGCGGCGTTGAAAAACTCACCGGAGAGAAGCTCACCGCGAAAACGACAAATGTGGAGAAAAGCTCATTTACGAAATAATTTATTCAACATTTAAAATTTAATATTCTCGGCAATGTTCGCACTTCGGTGTTTATATTTAAAACTCACGTCCACACTTTGCTCACCGCTCATTCTGCGCTTTTTGCGTGTTCGTATAGTTGTAAAACCAGGGGTTCTTGTTCAGTCCCCAAAAATAGCTTACTTTCTAAGAAAAACGGGGAAGAGGCAGACGAATCCACAGTTTTGCAGAATGCGAACAATTAAAAAAGTGGGGAACTCATCTTTTTTTTAGTTATCATTTACATGGAGACAGGACATTGCCTCAAAGTTGAGTGCTACGAACAGCAACAATTGTGGACCTCCGTCTCGGTACCCGACGACCCCTGACCTCCCAAAAAGTATCAAGTCCGTCTTAGGCCACATCACCGAAAGAGGTCATTGTTTATTACGAAGCAAAAGAAAAACGGAACATAATATTGCCGCGTGCGCAGCTGGCCAGGTAGGCAGCGCCCGTGGCTACCGGTTACCGTGCTTACCTTCGACGCAGATGGCTCGCTCCTCCACTTGGGAGGAGCACCGACTGGGTCCTCGGCCATCTTTATGATCATGGTCGATTCCTCTGATCGTATGGCGTCGATGACCTTCAACACTATCGGATGGCCCCTGGCTTTGACCGGACAATGCTTCCAAGCCTTCGATTCCACGTTTCATACCGGTGTATCCAAGTGCATCTTCGTGTTTCTCGTCATTACAAAATAAAATCAAAATATATTACAGTACTTTATGCCCTAACGCATATACTGTGTTGGGCGCAAGCTGACGAGGTTACTACACCTCTCATTTCCAAATGGGTTACGGGGACATATTTTGTCATTTTAGCCCTCGGTGCTATTTTTTCACCTCCCATTTCTTCCGGGGCTTTTTTTCCCAGAGACATTTATTCCGAGGACATTTTTTTTCCTGTACCTTATGACGAATGAACAGAATCCCCTCTTCTGGAACAGGGGTTGGTGACCTTTAGCAGCGGCGGGCCGCGTCTTTACAAAGCCTACAGGGAGAGGACCGGACAGGAAGTCATGATGTGGGGGAGCAGGCGAAGAAAAGCCAAAAGAAGCTCAAGACACGTGCTTTGCCGTACAATGCCAACGGAAGTGCAGCTCATTCATTTCCAACGCTATTTGAGCTCAAAGTGTCGTGCTTTTATTTAGTCTGTGTGACAAAGGGGGGGGAGAGGGGCAGAGGGGGGAGGGGAGGAGAGGGGGGGTTGTTTCATGACGGGGGCCCCATGAAACTGCCTCGGGCTGCCTACCGCCGTAGTAGACGGTTGCAAAACTATTGTAGAAGAAAGCCATATTGCACCTAGATTGTCCATGCATACCGAGACAATTTCAGGGCATGTAGAAGATCCTTTAACCTGAACCTTTATCTAGCACACGATAAGAAAAAATAATATAGTGCTGACTCGATCGCATGTTTCATTAGAAAAGAGGCCTTAAAATATGCCAATTCCCGGATTCCGCTATGATTATGCTCTTTCTTCGGTGCAGAGAAGGGGGAGGGAATCTGCAAACAGATGTAACGCAACGTACTTTACCGCTAAATTTTGCAGCCTAATTATTTTGTTGATAATGCAAAGGTTCAAGCGAGCTGAACAATAATTACGACAATAATCACAATGAGAATCCCCGGACAAGGGGAACAAGGGGGACAAAGGACCAACACACATCACCAAATACATCTAGGTGATCGTTGCTCGACCGAAAAATCCGCCTGGTCCTGGGATCGAACCTGAAACGTCTCCATTTCCAGGGGAGCGCTCTACCAACTCAGCTAATCAGGCATTCGAAGTCAGTAGAGCAAACAGGTTTTACCAACTGACAGCAGTCAAACACCAACACGGGTGAGCGGCCTGCATTTTAAGGTTATGATGATAATGCAATTAACCTAAAAGTGAAAGCGAGCTTGGCAATAATGACGATAATGCCAGCTGTAGCGTGGAGTGCATCCGTAAGATGAAATTGACCATCGATAATTCTTCCAATATTATGCTGTAAAAAAGTGTCATTAAATCAACTTTTCCGCAGAGCACGACACAACAAAACACGGCAAAGATGAGAAGGAAGAAAACCGAATGGGGAAGCTTGTATACGATTCGACCAGAAAATGCGATATGCGCAGATACAATGCGCATGTCATTTCACTTGCTCTTTGTCCTTAATCACATCGCGTTTTTTTTTTAACATTGGAGCTGTTAAGGGCTGGTTTCTCCAGGATCGTGGTAGCTGTCCAGAGTGCTGTGTTTGCCGGTTGTCCGCTTGCCGCCGTCGCTCATAGATCGCGGCAACATTTCTTCGGGGGAAGAAGAGCGGGAACGGAATGAGCGGTGAAGTGCGCAGCAGCGCGAGTGGTTTCGTAGCCGCCGCGAGGCCGCTATCGCCTCAAGTTCCACTGCGTCGAGCGCTTCAGACTCTCTTGCGAAAGAAGAGCAGATCGCTCGCCTGGAAAGTCACCGCCGAGAACAGAAGCCCCAGCTCCGCTGCTCTTCCTTCTTCTCCAAAGTGGAAAGGCTGAAAGTTTTTTCTTTTTGTTTTTCAGATCTAAATACATTACCATGCTTCGTCATTCTTGGGATCCTTCTATTATTTGCTGCCATTGGATGTCTCCGTGCTACGCAGAAAAGCTAAATCACAGACGATCTTTTTTCTGGCTGTTGTGTTTTTCACTCCGGTTAAAGGGACCATGAAATTACCTTTTTTAGTTTTGCCAGATAACTTTTACATTAAACCTTCAACGTTCACTGAATGCCGAACAGGCATCCGTTTTCGTCTCGGTTTATTAACTTCTACACACAAAATAATGAAATATCGACTTTTTCTTTATCTCACTGACCGCAAAACAAGTCGCGGCGTAATTTTGACGGTCGTGACGTACCCTGTTTCCGGAACCGGAAGTTCTCTCGGCTGTAGAATGGGAGCGTCAGCGGCGGCGAGTTGGGGGTGCGCCGGTAGGTTTTACTGCGCTGATGTCACCGACGTATTTTCTGAATCGGCGCCCTCATCCGCGATAGCCATGGACACATCGCAGCTGAGCGAAATTCAATGAGATATGTTGCGCTACAGCGACAGTATGGGACCAGTCCCATACGCCGGTATGCCTGTTGGGAAGTGCGGCAAGTCTTCCGGTGAAGACTCCAGAAGTCAATCCAACTTCATTGTTGGTAAAAGGCGGCCCGTGTCAGTCGTTTGCGAAGCGACGTAGATAAAAACAAATTGCCGCGGCGTTTTTCGCGGCCTCAGAGATGCAGGAGCGAGCCGACGTTAAAAAAGATACGTTTGAACTACGACAGTGTCAGCAAGAGCCACGTAAATACATCTTCACACTCGGAGCGGACGCGCGCGTTTGATGGAAGTGCTGTATTCGCTCTCTTGGTAAGAGCTTCGGGACCGATCTTTTACGATTGCAACTCGATACTGACGCGACACTCGGCAAAGGAAGGTGAGACTGGCATTGCAAGTAGCTCCCACGAACTGTTATAGCTCGACAGTGACGTGCAGTCGTGTCAGAATAAAAATGGCATACTAATAACAAAGTGTACACACCGTGTTAGCGAAGTAATCCAAACGGCGTTTATTTCAGCTCTATATCACACAAAACAAGAAGATAGAATCGATGAGAGTCCCTTTTCGACGACAGTGTTCGTCAACACTGCCTCGGAAACAAGGGGAAGAGATTGACCTCACCTCTTAATCTAAAATTGAGGTCAGCGATCAAAATACGGGAAGGGTCCACAAGGGTCGCGCCGGCATATTCCATTCAGCACGCCAGCCGGTCGTGGGCAGACGGTCTTGGCGAAGTACCGTTGAAGCAACGCTGCACCGAGTCGCAGCAATTGTTCGGAGTGCCTGCTAGGCCTATATTCTGCCCGCTCGCTTGGTCGGGGTCGGCAGGATTCATGGCCGTTGCAGCTTTTCTCGGGTGTTTGTGCATCCAGCGTTCTTGTTCGTCGTGGTCTGTTTCAAGTACTTTTTTCTTGCTGCTTGAAGTCGGGACGCGCGAGAAGAACACGTAGAAAAATAAACGTTCCTCGCTCGTCGCGGCCAAGTAACTAGCGACGCCACAGTTTATCATATACAGTTTGCCCACTGTAGAATAAGCCTGTGGTAATCGGGAGACATGGTGTTGAGAGTATTTTTGCATTAGCGCCCCTCACCACATATCGCGAACTAAACCACTTTTTATGCTTCTGTTTTGTTGTTTTGCTTTCAAAGATGGCGGCCCCCATGGTATTTTGGTTTCCTTGCTCCTCGCGTTCTCGCGTTTCATATTGCTTTAATTTGAAGCGCCCGTCACAGGACACCATTTCCAGGCGAGCACATTCAGACAAGAAAGCATTTTTTTCACGCAGGGGACTGTTTATTGGATACTCTGCATGGTATAATTCAATCAAAAAGAGTCACAAACATAGCACATAATACAGCCATAGAACAAAGTTTGAACGAATGCCGGTCAATTTACAAACATGAAGCAGAGGCCGACGACACTTTCTTTTTTCGCGGAGTATTGGCATGTTATAACAGAAATATTGTGAATGGCAGCTTTTAGGGCAAGTGTGAAACGCGATGATTGAACACACAGCTTAGTGCAACACATTCTGACAGGTCACAAGGACATCAAGAGGCATGAAAAATAGAGCACATCAAATCATATCATGTACTGCACAAGTAAACAATACAATAAAAACTCAAAACTGCATGCACAGAGCATTATCTACAACAATTAAGAAATTCTACAGAATTGAAAGCATCCGACTGTTCTCCGTGTCATAAGTTCTGTTGCTTAAATAAAGCACAGGCTTTTTAGAGCGCTCGGAGCTCTAATTTACTGATCAAGGGAATGGCGCATATGACGAGTCGTACAAGGTTTCTTAAATGATAAAATTCTCTCTTTTAGTTTTGTGCGAACTAATACCATGAACAGAACAGAACATGTGAGAGAGTTTGAGCGAGCAACATCCCCATGTTTTTTTTTGTTTTTTTTTGTTAGCTGATGTGAACACTTAATTCTTCCCGCACACCCGATTGACAAGGAGACGTAGTGCCGTTTTCAACGCCGCAGTTCACCGAGGAATTTTTATTTTTTCTAACACGAACTGAACTAGGGTTTGTACCTACCAGAACGATCACATATGTTTGCACTAGTTGTGTGTTCTTATTTCAAGAGCACCACTTGAGAACACAATAAAATGAACGCGATCAGTAAATTCTAAATCGAAACTTGCGACGCGGGAGTACGCTCAGCGATTTCTTTAGTTTCGTTTGGGCTGCATCAGTTTCGAGCCTCTCTCTACATGTGCAAAGCCGCGATTACTTTGTTGTTCATGATTCCGAATAGAAAGACGATTCGGCACTAGCTTCATCGATGCCAGGTGGAAAATCAGCACCTCACAAAACTTAATATATATACACACGTTTATAATTCACTACATTGTTTCAATTTAATGCATATGAGTCTGTGTAACGGCGAGTTCCTCAGCGATATTTGCCACGGAAACGACGACTTTCAGAGAAGCGAAGTATATTATTTAACACAATTCTATTTGCAATAACAAAAATTAGAATAGACAACTTACCAGCTTCTCAGCGGGTGCTTTATTATCAGCTTCGAATGCTTCGAATTTAAACGCCAAAAACGCAAGTGTACTCCGCAATCTCCGCAGCAGCCCGTAGCTCGGCGTCTCGACTCCTCTCATTGGTCGTAACCCTGGGTAACCGTGTTTTAGGTCGGCATTTAGGTCAAGCATTCTTTTATTCCTTCCCGAAAAAATCGGGTCTCTTATATTAAAAAAAATAGTATTACTGGTGTAATGACTTTGTTTTATAACGATTACTTTTACACGGCGTTCTGTAACAAGAAATCAGAAATATAAAAAGTGTTTAGTGCGCGATATGTGGTGAGGGGCGCTGCCTAACGCCCAATTACCGGGAAGGGCATTGAGTGGGACCACTGTATGCTTATTCACTGTGGTGGAGACGGTCTCCTCAATTTCCAACACGCACATGCGCGAACTGCAAGTGGGCAGGTGCGCTTTTGCAATTAATGCTTTATTTTTTTTGTGGCAGAAATAGCTCTTTTCTTCTAAGGAACAAGAATGGCAAGATAATCATGCGCATATCAGGACACCGTGGTGTCAGTTTCTAAGTTGTCTGAGTGCATTTGATTGCTTAGCAGACTGTTTTTATCGGACGAAGCGGCTCGGCACCTCCGCCATCCACGCTATCCTATACCGGAACCTGCAAGAACGGTGGTTCTAGAGTTCCGATCACCAGCAGCGCATTTCGTCTTAGTCCCAAGTGCGATCTTCAACATCGCGGATTGCCAAGACCATGGATATTCTTTCGGCAGCGCCTACACACCGGTGATCTTCCTTTGTTGTGGGCATACATGTGACCACTAGCTTCGACGGACCGAAGACACGACGGACCGCCTTCTCTTCCATGTGAGTAACAAGGAGAGATCCTCCTGACCATTGGGGATAGGTATTCTTGCTACGCAATATACGTTTTGTCACTATCCGATGAGTTTGATCCGTGTCGAACTCTGTGCCAGGAATCTCCGACGAGTTCAACGTGTAATCCACAGCGATCGGCCCGAAAGGCCTTGTTCTAATAGACCGTGAGAGACGTTCTGATTGGTTATTTCTGTGTTCGAAGTCATTTTTATTTATTTTTCTTGTTAAAATATGGCTGCCTTCTTTGCGGTAGATGTGCTGTAGTAAAAAGTCCTCCCGGCATGTCCAAAGCCGAATACCACAGACCGTTGAGTCGTCCTTATTTGCCAAGATTAGGCTTGTTGGGTTCGAGTGGAGTGTCAGCTATGTCACCGCGCTCTGCGAGCGTAATTGCTAGTAATTGTCTTTACACGACAAGCTATGTTATGTGCGTGATTCATTTAAAATTCTTGATTGATTCAAGCATCAAGTACTGTTCAACTGTCATGTTCTTACGTATAACGGGGTATTTATTGAACTGTTAATTTAGTAGTGCGTTTGACACTGGTGAGCTGAAGAGGAAGGCCAGCGGTTGGATTTATAAATTGTAAATATTATGGAGGCAATTCGGGTACATTTATAACTACATATTTCCGTGCCACAAATACCGTAAATCTTAAAAACGTCTTTTTTTTTCAAATCAAAGTAGAAATATCGGTGTGAACTTAAATTGCGAGATTGCAATTCTTAAGACTTCTTAAAGCTAGATGAAGGGTTGAGGGACGCTATGATGTTGCAAGAGTACAACTAAGCAATTTATGAAATAACCTTCGTACTATTTGATTAATTTTTTAAATCACCATAAATATTTTAATCTAGATTGATCGAGCTCTGAGTAAGGACAAGTCGGACGAACAAAACAGTAGTAAACGCCTGGGCCGTCTTGCTAAAACAGCGTCTCAGCTGAGACGGGGGGGGGAAGAAAGCACTGTGAAATTCAGCGTACGAGCTGAACGGGACTCAAACCTCGACTCAAGACGATTGCGCGTCCCAGCATTTACAGTGCTTTCTTTCACCCAGTCTCAGCTGAGACGCTGATTCCAGCAAGCCGGCCCCGGGGTCTTACCTGCGCATCTATTTATTTTAGAAGGAAGTACTAAGTTTTTTTACATAAAAAATAACGACTAATAGTTCAATGGAAAATAAAGTTAATAATATAGAAAAGTAAACATAAAAAAGTCGGTAGGCCTTTCCGAGATTTTATACTTGAAGAGCAACTGAGCCGATTAATCGAATAGTTAATTAAAGGGCGGCGATTTATAATGAAGCTATGTTTTCTTTTGATATTCATTATTGACAAGCGTAAGAGAGAACTGAGAGCCTTTGAAAACCCTTCACCTGAATCCAAACCCCCGCTTCTGTCTCTTCCAAAATCCTGTGGCCAGGCCCCTGCGTGGAAACCCATCAAGTTCCTTCCCGGTTCACAGCTTGCAGTGATGGACCCTGACACTCATTTTTGTATTAATTTTCCTTCAATCTAAATTTTTAATAAAATGTATTGACGGTACACTTTGCATTGCAAACTTTTATATTTACCTGCTTGTAATATTGACTTAATATTTTCCACAGTGAATGTGGCTTGTCTATAGAAGCTTTCTTTTTAGATGTATATATAGTGTTCTACTGAACACTACAAATACATCTGAAAAGAAAGCTGCATGCCCGCTAATATGGCTGCCGAAAATAGTGCAGCCCGAGCTTAAAATCGAATGCCGAAATCGAAATATCCAGAGCATAAGGTTGGGAGCAAATATTGGATAAGCCAATGCTTAAACTTGGATGCCAATATAGGTTGTAAGACCCACAACCAGTAGTGGTCCAATGATGGCTTAGGTGTTGGTGAAATTGTGGCCCAATGTTGGCTTAAATGTTGGTTAAGAGGCGGTCCTACGATGGCATGAATGACGGTCCAATATTGGTTCATTTATTGGTCGATCTTGGTCCAACTTTGGCATTAGTGAATGGCCCGCCATTGGATCGGTTAGCGCTTTCGACAAAAACCAACGTTAGGCCAATATTGGAGCCAAGTTTTGCCAGTGGCGGGCCCATGTTGGTCCAACAATGGTGTGCTGCTTGGTTATCCTTCTATTTTGTTTTGGGCACCAATTGACTCTGTTAAACGTTTAGTTTCTCCAGTTATTATCCGCTTCAATATTTGTCATTCGTGACAATATCGCATTTTCTGGTCGAATCGTACAGTCTCAGAAATAGGGGTGTATAGGGTTACACCCCTTGTCCCATATGTAACGCCCCAAAACAA
This sequence comes from Ixodes ricinus, assembly GCA_037355805.1. Taxonomy (NCBI): domain Eukaryota; kingdom Metazoa; phylum Arthropoda; class Arachnida; order Ixodida; family Ixodidae; genus Ixodes; species Ixodes ricinus. Next base: position 49,652 of record JAZHYW010035966.1, on the reverse strand, counting down.
CAATTCGACGTCCAGTCCACAGACGTCGCACCGACGATACCAACTTCCAAGCGCGGCTTGATGGTCGAGCGATGCAACTAATTAAAATAGATAAGACACGTATTAAGGCTATAGTAAGACAATCAAGTTTTTTTGGACCCTGCTCAAAACCTCGATGTTTTTTTCTTTCTATTCTCTGATACGCACATTAGCTATTTAGTACATTATATCCAACAGTTATCAAGCCGCTTGTAAAAGTTGGTATCGCCAGCTCGACGTCAGTAAACTGAATGTCAAAATGTAGTTCTGGGGTGTTACATATGGGACAAGGGGTGTACCCCTATACACCCCCTATATCTGAGAATGTATACAAGCTTCGCCATTCACTTTCATCCTTCTCATCTTTGCCGTGTTTAGTTGTATCGTGTTCTGCGGAAAAGTTTACTGAATTACATTTTTTTACTGTATATTTGTGCAACATCAATCGATGTTCAATTTAATCTGACGGATGCACTACACGCTACATTGGCATTATCGTAATTATTATCCACCTCGCTTTCACGTTTGCATTAACTGCATTTTCATCATTAACATTAAAATTCAGTCCGTCCACCACTTCTGCTGTTTGGGTGGTGGCAGTTGATGAAACCGGTTTGCTCTACTGACGTCTAATTCCCGGTTAGCTCAGTTGGCAGAGCGCTCCACTGGAAATGGAGAGGTCCCTGGTTCGATACCAAGACCTGGCGGATTGTTTCGGTCGCGCACCTGCAGTCACCTCGATTTGTTTGGAGATCTGTGTTTATCCTTTGCCCCCGTTTTCCCCCTTCTCCAAAGATTTTTAATGTGATTATTATGGTAATTATTGTTAAGCTAGCTCGCATTTTTGCATTAATTGCATTATCATCAAAGTAATTAGCCTGCTAAATTTAGCTCTAAAGTACGTTGCGTTACATGTCTTTGCACATTCCCACCTCCCTCTTTCTGCGCCGAGAAAAAAGCGTGATCGTAGTGGAAGTCGGGAATTCGCTTCTTTTTACGGTCTTTTTTCTAATGAGACATGATTCAGCACGGTTTAAATTTATTCTCATCGTGATTCTAGATAAAGGTTCAGGTTCAAGAATATTCTATTTGCCCTGAAATGCTTTGTGTATACCTAGGTGCGATATGGCTTTTTACACTTGATAAGTCTTGATCCCCATTCTATGGCAGAGAGCTTTGAACAGCAGACGGTGCGGCTTGCAGAAGGGGGGTACCCTTCTTCAGTTTTGTTGGCGGTAGCGGAAACGCTGTTAAAAAAGATTAAGGGGGGACCTCATCAGCGGCTGGATAGACCTAGCAAGAGACCTCAGGTTATCCCGTATCAGCACAGAAATTCCTACAACCTGAAAAAGGTGGCTGGGAGGTTCGATGTCCCCGTCGTGTTTTCGGCGCCACGTAAGCTGGCACACCTTTGTTCTAAAGTAGCCGAGAGTGAGGGGAGTGGGAACCACGCACTGTAAACCACAGAAAGAAGTATGTGGATTGCGCGATCGGAGTGGTGTATAGGATCCCGTTAAGCTGTGGAAGAGTTTACATTGGGCAAACGGGGCGTTGCGTAAATGAAAGGGCACGTACGAGTGAACATGACTGGTCGCTTCGCTCAACAGGCAGGAGGGCATTTGCCCCTGCACTGCGGAATATGCAAATGTCATCCTGATTTCAATAACATCACAATCATGGGGAGGGGAGCTGATAAAACAGCCAGGGAAATCTTTAGAAGCGTATGAAACAAAGAAGGAGGGCGAACAGAACTGCGTGAGTCAAACTTCTGTGTATTTACATAAGAAGGAGATTACGTTCATGGAAACGTGTTGATGCGAGTGTTTTTTTGTGGGTGTTTTCTTCGTTGGGTCCTTTTCAATAAATATTCAGTTGTCAGTCAGCGCTCGTCCTGTGTACTCCTTTTCCTCCCGTCCTTGTCGTTTGCGTCGCTGTTTCCTTTATTTCTAAGCATCCTGGCAACAAAAGATTCCAATCCACCTGATCCCCACCCGAAGACACAAAGGGGGAAAGCACTTACACCCTTTCACATTCAACGACCACTTTACAAAACTCTTAAATCCGCAAGAATGTTTTTGCACTGCTGCTAAGTTGTAACGACACCTGACTAATGCAGTTGCCCATTGATTTCATCCTTATTGTTTCTTTAACAACCTTTTTGATGTCGTTTAACTCCCTGTGTATTATCTCTGTTTCAGACCAGCATAGTATACAATTATTACATTCCTGAACATGTTTCTCTATTTCCGAATCAGCCACGTTGTTTTTTACATTTTTTATTTTAGTTTATTTTTGCAATAGAAAAAACCATATAAATATGTTTTTTTTGTGACACCCTGTAGTCTACGTCGGTGGTTGGTAGGTTGTGTCGAGCCTTTATATTAAGATGTTCGATGTAACTAATTTTTTTTTGTGAATATATCCCATTCCATTAAATTTGTCCTCCTGAATGTCGGCCGTTTTTTGCAAATTTCTACGTCTCCAAATTGACAGTTAGCGGCCTGCGGCATGACCGGAAGTGTCGGTTAGCTCTGTATTTCTGCCAGCTTGCCAGTGACATGAACCTCCGCTTCCTAGAACCATCAAGTGAACACTAGTTTTTGAAGTTTTAATTATGAGTTTCGTTGTAGTTCTTGGCATCCTAGACTATCTTTTTTCGGAGTACAAAGTGCTTTTTTGAGCTCCACTGCTAAAAGAAAACGTTCAGACTGTATTTTTCTTTACCATCAGTGCGTCTGAGTATTCCTGTAATGCACTCGCACAGTGGAGTACATGATTGGACCACTACAACAGGTTCTTCTTGTAGTATCGGCTTTGCTTAAAGTTATGGTGAAGTGTAATGCTCTTCGCACGACCTCGTGTCAGTGGAACGGAAGCTGCTACTCGCGCGACACAACGATCATGCCATCTGGCTCAAATCTCCGCAAAGAGCACTTTCGTTCGGCCCTCGTGGATGTGAGCCTGTTGCATTCGATGTCGATATGCCCGGGAAGATTAGCGCAAGGTTACGCACGGAAGCCGCATCTCTTGGACAGGCGGCTTGCGATTGGCTGAGGCTCGCCCGTCGTCACGCCGCCGGTGTCTGCGCTGAATTCTGTGCTCCAGATTTTTCCGTTCAGAAAGGGGCGCGGCATGAACTTCGATCAGATTTGTAGTAGGGAAATAGACGTCGCAAAAGCATAATTTTTGATTTCTGGAATGCTAAGATCCCGTAAAATGAGTTATCACCAAGAACAGACGATCTCAGAAACGTCTTCAGTGCACCTTTAAGATGGTAAATTTCAATGCTGTATTAAATCATATTGACATGAGTTTGATTGGCCAAGTGTGCATGCACTCTGCTTGTTGCAATCAAACCCGTGCAAGTGACGCATATGGACACTACTTGTGTGGCATTGTGGGAGGCGATACGAGTTGTTTTTGGATGGCCATTTATTGCGTACCTGTCTGGAAAATCATAATATAGCCAAGTCATGTCGGTGCTCGCATCCCGACGCAACGATTATACGATTATACTGATCCGGGCGCGCGGAGGGGCGGTAAGTTGTGCTATTCCTGGTCAGCTTTGTCTGTGCTTCATTGCGGGTTGAAACGAAGTACACTGTATCAATTTGTGATGCTGTATTTTTGTTTTGTTTATTGGTAGGCTGGCCAGCAGACGCACTCGCTTACGGGCTTTTGTTTTTCTGCTTCGACTCACCCGCCACCGTGGAGATTGCTTGTACTTCCGCCACTAAATAATATTAAGTACAAAGAAGGGCGTCGCAAAACAGGCAGAAAATGAACAACAAAAACACATGCTTGTACCACTGAGCGATTCTCTCAGCATAGCCGAATCACACTTCGATGAGCCCTCGTTTTCGGTGCGAAAACACTTGTCGGAGTTGAAATGTTCAACGGGACGAATTTAAAGGACGACTGTCTTTGAAGCACCTTATCGGTCTAGTGTTTGTTTTCTCTTCTTCTGTCGCCTTTTTGGGATGGCGCGTGGCCTGCTGTGCAGGCCGGGCTTGCCGTTGGGCTCCCCTCAGCCTATGTCGCCACAGAGGTCCCCCCTGGTGTCCTGGGGATAGAGGCTGAAGCAGGATACGAATTAGACAGTAAGAAGAAAGAGGGAAAAAGATATGCATATATGTCTGTCGCGGTGGAGGCTCACGTGTCTTCAAGAGCAGCGGTCTTGGAGTGAGACGTAGTGAGAAATTGTCTTTGTCTCGCGGATAACTGTTGTAGCAGAACCATACATTCAATCTTAAGGGTGTGTCCAGAGATTCGTGCATGCGGGGAAACTCTGAGTGCTACGAAGTTGGGGCCCACGTTACCTTCTTATGTTGGCTGGAAGTGGTAGGTTTCAGGTGACTCAGGTCCTGAAAGTATAACGGTAACCAGTTCAAAACAGTTCACGGTATTTGTTTTTACAAAATGAGTACTCGAGAAGTAAAAATTGGCAGCTGTATTTTTATGTAATGATCAAATTGTCATATACTCAATATACCTATTGCTATATTACCCAAGAATCAAGGAGAATGCAGGGATTGGCTTTCCACGCGCCGCACGTGCTGGCGTCAGCAGTAGTAACTTTTCTAAAGCAAATACCTAAAACAAAAGGCATCTGGCACGCGCGTTCGTCAACGCTTTATTTTGGATATTTATTTCGGAATCTCTTATACGGGAAGGCGTGCGCGTGTGGCGCGTTGAACACCGATCAATGCATTTTCCTTGATGCTTGGGTAATATACATAGCCGTATATGTAGAGAGTTTGGCCATTCGTTGGGAAGTATAGGAGACAAATTGAGGAGGCGCCATTGGCCGAAAGCGGGCTGGGCGTGCTCCAGGGCGTCTTCAGAAATTCGAATGTGACCAACCAGAAGCCGGAAATAATACCCTGGTGGTGGTCGCGAGAAACAAACCTGATAAGTGCATCGGAGTAGCTCTCGGTGACTGAAAATATGGTACACGTGATGTTTCAATCACGCTCATCCAAAATGATGGTGGAAGAGTGCGACTAGCGGAACGATCGATATAATCCTTACGCCAAGCGCCGAGGGCCGGGAATCTGCCGTCCGAGCGGTCACACTCTGTCTGAGCAAAACAGAGTTGAGCGGCGCATTCGTTTCTTACATCTTTCTGCATGATCATGATCGAAACAGCACGTGCACCCTATTTTCAACCACGAAGAGTTACTACACTTCACTCTTATGCGCTTATTAAAACCTTATACGAACATATACCTTTGATCAGAACTGTTTCTCGCTATTACCGCTAGGGGATTCTTTTCGGCTTCTGGTTGGCCAAGAGAGTATGCCAAGCTCTCTTTCCGAGTCTGGTGCACGCCCTGGTTTTGCCCGCGCCTCCCATTGACCAAACTCTCTCTATACACGGCTCTGGTAATGTAGCGATAGGTCTATTGCAATATATGAAAAATTGTCGGTTTTCGTGGCGCTTTTGTATGGCACTATAATTAATCATGTGTCACGTGGTCACGTGACGTCACGGTGTCAAGATATGCTGTCCAATAATGTCACGTCACGTGGCCTTGTGACGTAGTCGCGTGACTCACCCGGTCAAGTCGACTTAAATTGAGTACGTCATTATAGACCCTTGCAACTCAAGAAGGTAGAGCGAGATAGAAGAAGGCCGGAGAGGAGGAAGCAGGCGGAACGCTGAAGAGAAAAGGAGGAGGTTTCCCTCTCTTCTCTAGCCTTCCGTCTGCTTCTTCCTCCCCGGCCTTCCTTTCCCTCGCCCTACCTTCTTGAGTTGGAACGGATTATAGATGCATTAGCGTTCTTCACACCGTGACGTCACTTGCCATCACGACCTCTCACCGCGAGTCACGTGACATCGTGACGTACTCTATTGTCATGAGCCCGAGTTGAGTGCTCGGGCTCCTGACAAGCAGCATCCCCAAACATTGGTGTTGGCTCGTGTCCAATCAAATATGAGAATAGCCGAACTCTAACACTGGCGGTATACAATTAGTGTCAAATCACATCGCCGCTTGCTTTAATAGCGAGTTGAGGAGGTGGAAGCTAATTCTTTCCTTTACTTTTTTTGTGTCTTCCATTGAGCGGAGAGAAAAACTAGTGGGTGTTTTTGCAAGCTATTAACGTCAGGGATTAGCTCTTAGTGGTATTTACTGAGAGTACAAACATTGTTGCATGAACCCTTTGACATATACACATCATTGAGGCAGCCAAACATGTTTTCGTCGTTGCTGAACTGCCTCATGAAAGTTGTCGCCGAGAATAGAAGGATTGAAAGGACTAAATGTGGCTTATTAATCTGACGATAAATAAAACTACAAATCTGTACGGCAGGGATACCTGAAAAGAAAGATTCTAGTGACCTTAGAAAAGGCCGCTCAGATTAAAGCAGTTTCGTTTAAACTTCACAGTTTTTGGGTGCAAAATAAAATAAATGGAGGATCACTTTTATCGAATGACACAAATACACTCTTAGAAATAGGGGGTGTATAGGAGTACACCCCTTGTTTCATATGTAACACCCCAGAACTACATTTCGACGTTGTGTCCCCTGACGTCGAGCCGGCGATACCAACTTTTACAAGCGCCTTGATAGCGGTTGGATATAATGTATTAAATAGCTAATGTGCGTATCAAAGACTAGAAAAAAACAATGAAATTTTTCAGCAGGGCCAAGAAAACCTTGATTGTCTTACTGTAGACTCTAATGCGAACATTAGCTATTTTTATAAGTTGTATCGGTAGACTATCAAACCGCTCTTTAAAGTTGGTACGCCAGCAGAATAATTGTAGATTTGGAACCCCCCAGGCAGCACACCATTTTTGACCCCGTTGGCCCAATGTTGGCAAAAAAATGGTTCCAATATTGGTCTGACGTTGGCATCTTCGAAAACGCCACCCGATCCAATGGTGGTCCAACATTGGTACCAATGTTGGACCACTGGTTTGCCAACGTTCTAGCCCACGTTGGACCAACTTGGTTTGCGCTTTTTTTTTCAATATTGGCATAGAGGCTTCACCGTTGGCTGAACCAATATTGGCATCCAGCGCCTTACACACTGGCTCTTCCGACATTGGCTTAAATATTAGCTATTCCAATATTGGCATCCAGTCTAATACACTGGCTATTTTTTGCATCTATTGTCTATGACATTATTGGATGCCATTTTTCAGTCACTGTTCTAACCAGTGTCACAAAAACAGTGCAGAGAACCAAGCAAATCCCTTGCCCTTTTTCCACAAGCACTGTTTTCTTTTCTGATACTAAAATCTAATAAATGCAGCAATTTTACCATATTTGGACACTTTAGAGATCATTAAAGCATGCAAATGAATTGTTCATAACGTTTGACAGTTCATAATTTATTTAAATCAAATAAAAATATTTAAAAACATTGTGCAACCAGTGGGGCCTAGGCAGACTCGGCGGCAGGCTCGGTAGTGGACAGGGCAGAAGGCTGGGCGAAGAGCTGGGCAAAGGGATTTCACGCAGGAGCCTCGCCACAGGATTCTGAAAGAGACAGAAGCGGGGGTTTGGACTCAGGTGAAGGGTTTCAGAGGCTTTCCGTTCTCTCTTACGCTTGTCAATAATGAATATCAAAACAAAACATAGCTTCATTATTAATCGCCGCCTTTTAATTAACTATTCGATTAATCGGCTCAGTTGCTCTGCAAGTATAAAATCTCGGAAAAGCCTACCGACTTTTTTATGTTTACTTTTCCATATTATAAACTTTCTTTTCCAGTGGACTATATTTCGGTATTTTGTATGTAAAAAACTTAGTACTGCCCTCTAAAATAAATAGATGCGCAGGCAAGACACCGGAGCCGACTTGCTGGAATCAGTGTTTCAGCTTAGACTGGGTGAAGGAAAGCACTGTAAACGCTGGGACGCGCGAGCGTCTTCAGTCGAGGTTTGAGTCCCGTTCAGCTCGTACGCTGGCTTTGACCGTGCTTCGTCCCCCCCCCGCCCCCGTCTCAGCTGAGACGCTGTTTCTAGAAAGACGGCCCAGGCGTTTACTATTGTTTTGTTCGTCCGACTTGTCCTTACTCAGAGCTCGATCGATCTAGATTAAAATATTTATAGTGGTTTAAAGAATTAATCAAATAGTACGAAGGTTATTTCATAAATTGCTTAAAACTCCACTCTTGCAACATCATGGCGTCCCTCAACCTTTCATCTAGCTTTAAGAAGTCATAAGAATTACAATCTCGCCATTTAAGTTCACACCAATATTTCTACGTTGATTTGAAAAAAAAAAAAACGTTTTTACGCTTTACGGTATTTGCGGCACGGAAATGTGTAGTTATTAATGTACCCATATTGCCTCCATAATATTTACAATTTATAAATGCAACCGCTGGCCTTCCTCTTCAGCTCACCAGTGTCAAACGCACTACTAAATTAACAGTTCAATAAATACCCCGGTATACGTAACAACATGACAGTTGAACAGAACTTAATGCTTGAATCAATCAAGAGTTTAAAATAAATCGCGCACATAAAATAGCTTGTCGTGTAAAGACAATTACTGGTAATTACACTCGCAGAGCGCGGTGACATAACTGACACTCCACTCGCACCCAACAAGCCGAACCTTGGCAAATAAGGACTAAACAACGCTCTGTGGTATTTGGCTTGGAAATACCGGGAGGACTTTTTACTACAGCACACATCTACCGCCAAAAAGACAGCCATTATTTAACACAAAAAAAATGACTTCGAACACAAAAATAACCAATCAGAATGTCTCTCACGGTCTATTAGAATTAAAAGCACTTGCAAATAGCGCTGTACAGGGCAGAGTTGTACGTAATCCGTTACAAGCAGCGAAATTACTTGTAATCCCTTACATTTATCGGTAATTTAGTAACGAAAATAATTACATCTTTTCTAGAGTAATTCTAAAGTAATTCCCTTACATATTTACGTAACGAATTCCTTGTAATTTGTTAAATTTTTTTTACGAACCCCCTCCTTTGTTCTTAAAAATGGTTGTTTTTATTTTCGTAAAGCCCAGCGCAGTGCCACTGTCACGCACATTGACCAGCGCAAGGGAGGCTGGCACTCTTCACTTCCCAAAGCCTTTCTTTACAACACCAAGCCCCTGAACCTTTTTTTTATACCCTAACTAGCAATGTCAAAAAACCCAAATAGGTATTTATACAAATAGAAAGAAATAAAGAAAGTGGGGGCAAGCTATATCCACTTTCTTAGGCCCTTGTTTTTTCTTTGGGATCGAAGACGTGAGAGAAGGATTCACCAAGTGATTGTGTGTTTCTTCGAGATGCTCGAGGCGGTAAGTGCACAGACAAGAATGATCAATGTCCTCCTCGGTTATAGTGACTACGACCATTTTCATAATGTCACAACAGGAGGACACAACGCTCCATTCACCCTAAACCCCACTAAAAATAGATGTGATAATATGTGAAGGTGTTAATGCCAAGCATCCTCGCTCGTTCCTGCACACTTATCATCTTCTCTTAGAAAATAGGATTTTTTTTCTGCGTGATTTCACCTTATTTCACCCTATTTCAAAGGCTGATTTTGGGGTCAAACTTCTAGGATTGGCCCACTTTATTTGGTGAATTCAAGCCAGAGTTATCTCCATCTCAGTTACCCTCTTTGTGAGTCAACCTTTTGCGAGCACTTCGAAAATGCTAATAGTCTTTTTTTTTTATTGCTGTTTTTTTGCAAATAAAACAAAATGGCGGCTTACGTAGACTTGAGATTCTGTGCTTAAGGAGGGTGAAACTCGTGAGTGAGGGCCATAGTGCGGCTTAGTTCTCTGCCCTTCGCTGCCCGTGGCATCAGCGGACGTCTATCTGGAGAATACCGGAGTAAAGTGCGATCGGTTCGTGCTCCGTCCGTTTTTGAACGGCATCAGAGAGGTGACACACGGCAAACGTGCGTTTACAATTCCATGTTTTAACCGACGTTCTAATTAATTGTTGTTATAAATGTCCTGGCGCTTCTTTTTTCTGTCACTTATATTTATCAGGGTGTTTTTTAAGCAGCAGAATTTGTTTTAAATACCATGAAAGCTAGATTAATGCGGTTTGTGCAGGTGAGTTACTACGGCCAGGGGACATAATATAGAGACTAATCGTAACGATCAGTAGGTTAATTAGTTAAAATTCGTTAATTAACTTTTTAATTACTGAAAATAGGCATACTGGTTCCAATTAGAAACTTGCTCAGCGTCATCGCAAGCCGCTAAATCAGTCATTTCAGAAATACTTTGAGCACGTAGAAGCGGTAGTAGTGCACTGAAGTTAGCACTCATGGAGCACGTACAAAGCTATAGCGTTTGCGATAACGCGCCCGCGTATTTTTTCCGTCTCTTATCAATCCCCAGCATTGTGCCTGCTCCACGAGCGTAAATTTAGTGCACTACTATGCTCTTCTCGCAAGCGTTTAAAGTCTTTCTGAAAATTACTGATATAGTGGTTTTCGATGACGCTAGCGTTTCTCAATTGGAACTATATGTCTATTTTCATTGTTTAAAAGTTAATGAATGAATTTTTAGCTAATTAGCCGACTGATCGTTACGATTAGTCCTCATACTATGTCCCCCTGGCCGTATAACTCACCCGCGCAGACCGCACTAACCTAGCTCTCATGGTTCGTTCTTAAAAATTCTGTTAAGCTTAAAAAAAAAAAAACTGTATATTGAAAACGTTTTTATTCGCTAACGTCTCAACCGAGGCTCGACCTGTCCAGAACCAAAGGAAGAAGAACATGAGCCAAAACCTTATTTATTATTTAATGATCATATAATTGTTACAACTATGTTTTGCTATTATCTGGCAATATATGCTAGTATAGTAAGATGTACATAAATCAATTCTTATTCCAGTTTTGGTTAGTTGTATGACGACTTCTAAAGCTTCGCGACTTCGACAAAAGAGTTTTAGTAGATCGTTCCGATGACTCCGAGAACAATATCCGATATTCCGCCGCCGCCTTTACGCATGCATCATATCGTTATCGGGTAGAGTTATCGTGGGTATCGAAGGTACCGGAGGTTTCGGAACGATCTACTAATACCTCGAATATCAGGCAACGGCTGCAACGACGAAGCTTTGCTCTATCTTCGAGGTAAATAGTGCTACCATTGCTTCGATGAAGGAGCTCCATGAAGAGCATGATGCATTCGTGAGGCACAATATGGCACTTCCATCCAGTGTTTCAGTTCAAAGGGTGTTCAGCGTAGCAGTCGACATCTTCAGTAAGAAATGACGCAAAATGTCTGACGAGACTTCCGAGAGCCAGCTCTTGCTCAAAATACTCAAGGACAATAAATGGAACAGTTGGCAACAATAAGAACTTGAATAACCCTCTTCCCTTTTGTTTCTTACTATGAGCACAATAATATTGAAAGTAACACCACGAAAGTAACGGATTACTTTTTGGGGTAACGGTCGCTTACCTTTTATTGGAGGGTAATTATAATTGTAATTAATTAGAATTTAGCCTTGAGTAATTGCAAAATGTAATTCCTTACCATTTTTCAGTAACGTGTACAAGTCTCGGTACAGGGCCTTTCAGGCCGATCGCTTTGTCGGATTACACGTTGAACTCGTCGGAGATTCTGGCACATGATTTCGACACGGTTTAAACTCATCGGATAGGGACAAAACGTACATTGCGCAGCAAGAATACCTATCCCCAATGGTCAGGAGGATCTCTCCTTGTTACCACATGGAAGAGAAGGCGGTCCGTCATGTCTTCCGGTCCGTCGAAGCTGGTGGTCCCTATGTTTGCCCACAACAAAGGAAGCTCACCGGTGTGTAGGCGCTGCCGAAGAAGAATATCCATGGTCTTGGCAATCCGCATGTTGAAGATCGCACTTGGCGACTAAGACGAAATGCGCTGCTGGTGATCGGAACTCTAGAACTAGATTTACCACAGAAGCGAAATCTACAGCAGACCCGCAGGACGCATCACACGTGAAACTAGGTAAGTGACCGTTACCCCAAAAGAAATCCGTTACTTTCGTGGCGTTACTTTCAACAATATTGTCTTCAATTCAGAAACAAAGGCGAAGAGGGTTATTCAAGTTCTTATTGTTGCAACCTGTTCCATTTGGGCACAGGCGGCGGCGGAGTATCGGGTGTCGTTAATAAAGTCATCGAACCGATTGACTAAAATTCTCCATGCTCGAAATCGCAAAGCTGTATGAAGTCATCATACATCTAGCCAAAACTAGAATAAGAATTGATTTATGCCCATCTTACTATACCGGCATCTATTGCCAGACAATAGCAAAACATAGTTGTAACAGTAAGGTGATAATTAAATAGTAAATAAGGTTTGGCTCGATATTCTTCTTCCTTTGGTTCTGAACAGGTCGAACCTCGGTTGAGACGTTGGGAAAAAAAAGTTTCCAGTAAATAAATATAAGTAATCGAAAAAGGAGGACACTCATAACAACAATTAATTAGAACGTCGGTTAAAAATATGAAATGTAAACGCACGTTTGCCGTGTGTACCTTTCTTGGTGCCGTTCAAAAATGCACGGAACACGAATCGACTGCAGTTTACTCCGGTGTTCTCCAGATAGACGTCCGCTGATGCCACTGGCAGCGAAGGGCAGAGTACTAAGTAAGCCGCGCTATGGCCCCACTCTTGAGTTTTACTCTCTCCCCAAGCTCAGAATATCAAGTCTACGTCAGCCACTATTATGTTTATTTGTAAAAATATCTGCTTCAGATAAGATGCGTCCTGCTGGGGGAAAAACAGGAAGAAGCAGAAAGGAAGACTATTACCATCTTCAAAGTGCTCGCAAAAAGCTGACTCACAAAAAGGGTGACTGAGATGCAGATAACCTGGCTGGAATTCACAAATAAAGTGGGCCAACCCTAGAAGTTGGACTACAAAAAAGTACCAAAGTAGCTTTTAAAACAGGGTCAAATAAGGTGAAAGAAACAGAAAAAAATACATCCTGTTTTCGAGAAGATGATAAGTGTGCAGCAACGAACGAGGATGCTTGTGGCAATAGCACCAGCACATATTATCCCATCTCTTTTAGTGGATTTTAGGGCAGACGGAGCGTTGTCTCGTGTTGTGACATTATGAAAATGGTCGTAGTCACTATAACCGAGAAGGACATTGTTAATTCTTGTCTGTGCACATACCGTCTGGAGCTTCTCGAAGAGGTACACAATCACTTCGCGTTCCTTCTCCCCGTTTTCAATCACAAAAAAAGGACTGAAAAAAGCGGATATAACTGCCCCCCCCCCTCTTTTTTTTTCTTTTTTGTAGATATGTTTTTTGGGGTTTTTCGACATTGTTGTTCGGGTCTAAAAAAATAGATTTAGGAGCTTGGTGTTGCAAACAAAAAGGCTTTGCGGAACTGAAGGGTGCCAAGCCTCCCTTTGCGCGTAACAGTGTCACTGCGCTCGACTTTACCAAAATAAAAACAACCCTTCCTTTAGAAATTTAGAAGGGGGGGGGGGGTTGGTCCTAAAAAAAGTAACGGATTACAAGGAATCCGTTACGTAAAAAATGTAAGGGAATTACTTTAAAATTACTCTAGAAAATATGTAATTATTCCGTTACTAAATTACTGATAAATGTAAGGGATTACAAGTAATTTCGTTACTTGTAACGGATTACGTACAAGTCTGCACTGCACATAGAGAAAACTACCGAAGTTTGTAGATGTTTGAAGCCGCTCTCCTTCCTCTCTCCTCTCGACTAGCAAAAAGAGAAACATTTTTTTTCCCAAACTAACTAAAAGTTTGAAAATTAACCAGTCGAACCTAAAGTTCGGCATTGAACCTGAGATTCGACAAAAGTTCGACGCGTTCGTAGAAATAGCCCAAAATAGCCACATAGCCAACTACGAATTTTTGACGCCAACTAGAAAAAAATGTAGCCCAGCCCAATCTGGCAACACTGTACGCAGGCATTCAGGGTTTGTCAACGACTAATGCGTCATCCGTCAAACCACGTGATCACGCTTCTGCGGTTACCCGCGCACAGAGAGGCGGATTCAAGCCAAAAAGTATACAGTTGATTGGTCCGGCTAGGGTGCCTACATGTTTCCGCTCCGCTTTAGGGTGGCGCCAACTTCTTGTTACCCTTTCCCAGATCCTCTCCCACCGCCATTTTGTCCCACTTTTTCTTTCGCTAAACGTAAACAACGGAGAGTTTCTGTAGCCTCGAAATCCCGGCAACACTGTGAGGCCACTTCCGTTTCCGCTCATAGGACGAGTCGGAGCGTTGGTCGGAGGCGCGGTCGGAGGCTCAGCGGGATGGCGGTCGTGGTGCCTGTCGCTCTCTTTATTCGGGTGTTTCATATTTTGAAGTTGCGAGCAGGAAGTGTGCGTTGCTTTTAACGAAACGCGAGTACTATTGGCCGTCCTCACCGTCAAAGTTGTTGATCATGACTTCAGACCGCTTGTCAGTTTTGCTGACGTTCCCGGCAAGCTACGCGTACAAGAGCAAGCAGTCTCCCGTTCGCGCTGCCCTCAACAACTTCGTGTGTTCCTGTCCGTGACCTAACGTGTCGCGGTGTGTGCCTAACTGTGTGTTTTAAATACGTGCTTCAGCGTGTACTCGGAATGTGTTCAATACGTATCTGCTCCGATGCGTATTTAGCAACAGCGATCGACTACAGGCTGGTCTGACGTGCGATTCGTAGTCTGTTGACGTGGGCTCCTCGGCGTGTTTGCTTCGTGTATTCCTGTGCCTGCTCCAACATTCCTCAGTGTGTATAAGGCATGTGGACCAGTGTGTACCTATTGATAAGGTCCCTCTATGTTTTAAATGAAATAGATACTTTTGAATGGCCAGTTGTAAATCATTGTTATAATTCAACGCAATTAGCATTCGTCTCTTTGTACGTGTTTTTTTATGTTTAACATTGACCCTTTGTTCCTGTTCAGGAAAACATGTGAATAGATGTTTAATATGCGTATGAATGGGGGCCTCTCCTCAACATATTTTTGGTAAGGATGTCCCAAAGAGTGTTCTCTTGAATTGTTTTTAGAACACTTGTCTAAACCATTACATGTAACGATTGCCTACTGCAGATTTTAACACCCTTCGAAAACAGCCGCACGATTATAGCACACGGAAACCTTACAAGGACTTGCTTGTAGCTGCCTCTTGGCCACAGGAGAGCTCTGTTTCTATGCATGGACTTGCTCACAGTCACAAGCGGCGATGTCTACCAAACGGTGTGCCCTTGATTTTACAGGCATTCATGAAACGCACCTATAGTGCACAGTGCCACAACCCATCAAAAACAACTGCACAACCCCATAACCTTCTCACTAAGACTCGCACGTAGCTGCCTCTCGGCCACAGGAGTAATCTGTCTCTAAGCATGGTCTTGCACCTATACAGGAACAGCAACAACATGTTTGTTTACTGTCTGCCGAGCTGTGCCTTTGATTTGACAGGCATTCATGAATCGCATCTTTACTGCACAGTTCTACAACCCGTCGGAAACAACCCCACGACTCTTAACACAACCATCTCACTAAACTTGCAAGTAGTAGGGTGCCTACATGTATGTCCGCTCTGCTTTGTTTAGGGTGGCACCGCTGTTTGTGATACCTAGGGTGCCTACATGTGTGTGCGCTATGTAGGCACCCTAGCACGTAGCTGCCTCTCAGCCGCAAGAGTAATCTGTCTCCTAGCACGGTCTTGTATAGAGATGTAGCGAACGTCCTGAGGTTTGTGTTTGACAGCTTTTCAGCTTTCCGAACCTAAGAGAGGTTTGATTTCGCAAAGTTTGCAACTTTCGTACACCACCAAGATTCGACTTCGCAAAGTTAGAAATTTTCTTGCACTGCCGAGATTCGAATTCGCAAAGCTCGAAGCCTTCAAGGTTCTTAAAAGTTCGCATTTGAGTTTGAAATATTTTTGACGTTTAGTATAGAAAAATTCAAACTTTCTAATTTCTTTAAGGTTCAGGTTTGAAAAGATTAAATATTGTTTGAGAAGTTTGAATTCTTCTAACTAGTTCCGCTGTTTCGAATACAGCTTTCACGGATTCCATTGATCCATACTCCGAAATATTGGAAACTTAGTTCCAGAAATTTCACTACGAAGGTTCCATATGTCATTAAGCCAATTTCATTTTCAGTACTACAGCAGTATAGAACTGCCAGATCCACAGTAGTTAGTGGGAAAAGTGACAGATATTTAGAGGCAAACAACTTTACTTCCCGATTTTTTTTAAATTTTTTTTTAGTGTGGACGTTTATTTCTGGTAGAATAAATCGCAGGACGGAGAAAATACCGGCACACATGCACATAACAGAATCAACGGAAAACCCAACCCAAACTTGGGGCCCTTGAACACGCAGCTCAAAAGGCTCATCGGACAAGTCAAGTAGCAGAAACGAGTCTGCATCCTACCTTAGTCTTATTTGTCATGCATAAAATTATATTTTAACCTAGTGCAAAAAAAGAAGCGTGGTACATTGCATGGCACAGGTTTCCTAAATTGCTTATCGCCGAACACGGGTTACGAAATTTGGTTCTCGAAGCCAACATGTGCACGAGTGAAATGCGAGCAAGCTCCAATACCGCGTTTGCTGTACTTCATTGCAGCACCCTGTGCTGCTGTCTGTACACGCCACAAAGCCTTCCTCCTATGGAGGGTCTAGGTACAAGATATTCAATGTGGCTTAGACGGCTGTCTTAACTCGAGAGTTGAAACCTGACTCCACGCGGAGGCGCTTGCACCGTTCACAGTGGAGAAGGGCACCCCAGACAAACAACATGTTTGTTTGCTGTCTTTTAAGCTGTGTGCCCTTGATTTGACAAGCATTCATGGATAACACTTATACATGGCTTGCATGTGATGTCAGTCCACCCTCCTTTCTGGTGGTCAAACACCGTCTCGTTGACGCTGTGAAAGCTACGCTCTCACGTGCCCTTCCCCCATTGTGTCCCCCAAGGCCCCTCTTTCTGCTGGCCAGATTAATACAGTGGAAACTATAAACTATGTAGGGTTGTGCGAATATTCAACATTTCGAATAGTTGTTTCTAATAATACACTATTCGATATTCGCTTTAGGAAGAACTGCACTATTTGCACTTTTCGAAGTGTTGAGGCGGGTTAGCCTCGTTGAGTGCGCTTCTTACCGAGCACCGGTGCACTGCGGAGAAGCAATACCCGCGGAAGCGAGCTCCGCGGGTGCTGTTTCACATACACACATTGTAGCAATTTCAGAAACAAAAATGCATTTTTATTTGCATGGCACTCTGCAGTACCGAAGCTTATGGAAGTAACTATAGAGACAACAGAAAAAACCACCAGAAATGTACATACAATAACTCAGTAACTATAGAGACAACAGAAAAAACCTCCAGAAATGTACATACAATAACTCAGTCAATCAGTAAACAGTGCAGTGCACTAGCATTAAGCAACAACTTGGAGACATTCATATTGCACTGAAATTCCTGAAAGCTTTACAGGAATGTAAATACAATAACTCAAACAATAAACAGCACAGATCATTAGAAACACGCAACTTTGAGACATTCATATTGCACTGAAATTCCTAACAACTTGGAGATATTCACTGAAATTTCTGGAGAGGCATCCCCACCACCTGATGCAATCTCCACTCACAGGCCAGTCCAATCTAGTTCATAGAATTGCAAACTTTTGTAACACAGCGAAAGAGCAGACCCTTGATATTCTGTGGGATAGTTGAAGCTACTCAACCGATAAACAAATAGGCAGCAAAGAAAGCAGATGCAAATTACATGTTTAGTGTCTATAGAGCAAAGGGTTAGTCTACTTTTGATGTACTGCAACACTATACTCGCTAGGTCAAGAAAAAGCTCCTTTTGCACATAATTCGTGCCCTGCGTGAAGTAATTCGTACAGCATTTGATGGTCACAGAAAAACAGAGATGCTTTTCGAGTTTTAAATGTTTACCCTTGGTGAAATAACAGCTAACTGATCTTAAATGCACATACACTATATTAAGTTACCACCTAAAGGTTAAAATTAGTAATGCACCGCAAGGTGCCGGACTTTGTTTTACTATGGTTCTTGAGGTGAAAACGACTAAAGCTCTCGCTGCAGCCAAGAAATTTAGCCAATGCAACATGACTGCTAACTTAGAGACTAAAATGCATCATGCAGAGTTTATCTACTACTGCATACTGATACAATGTTCATTCAGTTCGAAACAGCCAGCGGTAAGGATGGAACCCAGTGTTGTTTCGCTTTACATGCTTCGAGGTAAGGTTCATTAACACACCAAGCTATAGAACTGTGGCACACAGTGCAGTTTGCTCACACTGCACATTGACATCACAAGTTGAAATCTTCACTCTTGCATGTTTGATAGAACATAATTTTTCCTGGTGCACAGAGGTGTTAATCATCATTGTATAATGTCCAATAAAGACTCCATGTTTGCAGTTGTAATACACTTGCCAAATCGATCCTTTGTAGCCACTCTGTGCATTAAGTCAGCCTTAGGAGAGGTTCACTCCAGCGCACGTTTTGCTGGAATGGCCATTTGCTTGTTCGTCGCGACGGGCCTGCTTCAAGTGAACTTTCAACCTGAAGCGAAGATACTTTTCTAGAAGCAGCCGCTCGACATCATCTCTGTGTGGAGAGCATGCGCCTGTATTCACGGTACTGTTTCCTTTAAGAACAGCCAGAATGGTTTTAAACGGAGAGGTCAGATTCAAAATGTCAGTGGTGTAGGTCAGGCCCTTGAACTGCTCTTCACAGTCGACGAGAAATTTCATAGCTGCGTCGCTGGGGTATGTGAGGTTTTCACCGTCTCTGACAAATTCCTTGAGCCTAATGAGTGTTCCATGTTGGCTGTTAGAGTTCGCTGTCAGGGCTCCCTTGCAGTTGTTGCAGTTGACACTTTTGAGCACTGTCCGCAGAAGAAATCCTGCAACGTACGCCAAGATATCACCCTCTTCTTTGGTGATTGAGTCGAGCACGCCATCCATGACCTCTTCCGTCGGAGTAGGCTCTTGAGGTGCAGCCCTTGGACAAGCTGAGAACAAGTCTGCGAGGTACTCTCTGTCATCTACAGTATAACCAGATGTCTTCGGAGTGTAGACAAACTGGCTCACGCAGACCATTCGGAGAGCATACTTGAAGTCGTACGCGCTTGGCACTGGCTTCTTTATGCGGATAACAGAAAACAAGTTCTCTAAACAGTCCTGCGTCATTCTTCCCGTGAGCAGATAGTCATATCCATGCTCGTTAAGCAGTTCTTCTTGGAGCTGATAAACCACAGTTGTGGAAGCAATGAGACCCGCCTGAGACGGCTTCCAGTGCGCCGTTTCACCCATGTTCATTTCGCGGAACGTCCGAGCTGCGAGGTCCAGCTTCTGAATGGCAGCACGGTATTTGTTGCCGTCAAAGTGACTGATGGCCACAACTGGGTGCCTCGATGACATGAGGGTAAACCAGCCGAAGACAAGCTCACAAAACCAAGCTGTGGTTTCTGCCTCTGGTGGTAGTTGGCCTTGGCTCACCCTGTACCGTATGGCGGTTGAAGCCTCTCGAAAAAACTGTATGGCTATGTTAACCTTCATCTTTGTGAAGTGTCCCTGGCTCACATGGATTTCCGACAAGCCTGGGGCAACTTTGAGTTCATTCTCTTTGTCCATGTTTAGTGCAGTCTCAAGGTACTCCAGCTTGACCCTGGCACTGGGCAGCCCATTTTCTTCCATGGTCCGCTTGCTGAGAACAAAAACTTCAGAGCGAAGGAGTTGGCCTCGAATATTCTTGATCAAATGTGCAACGTCCGCCATAAAATACAACCGGCGTCCTTGCAGGTGTGGGTGGGGAATGCTACAAGTGGTGTCCTCGTTTCTCGTGCTGATCAGTCCAAGCTCACGCCACATGGCCCGGTTTGATGCTCCCATATCGCTAGTGACTGCCAACACCTTCAGTCCCACCTCACAGGACAACTTCACGAGGTCCAGAACGAAGTCCTTGAGGAGTGTACCATCGAGTGACCTTCCTGTGAAGTGGTAGGCGATCACTTGTTTCCATCGGGATGTCAGGCCTCCCAGCATAAATACCAGGGCACGATTAGCATCGTCATTCTTTTTTGGAAGAGTCACGGACCCAAGGAAGGTGTCTTCAGACTGGTCATGCTCAATTCCTGGCGCAATTTCCATCTCGTCTAAAAACAATACGCAGTCTCGTTCTGCCTCTTCCATGGCGTCGGCTTTTCTCTTTAAAATGTCGAACACCTCTCCGAGAATCCCCGGCAAGAAATGAAAGCTCTGCATTCTCCTCAACAGAGTTCTGGTGCTGGGCAGTGGATACCCCAGTGTTCGGAGGAGTTCGTAGCCTGTTGTTCCACATGCGAACTTCATTTGTAGGGCTTGTTTTACGGTCTGCAGAGACCATGTCATTCCCCTGCTGGATTGTTTTGCAATTACCTTCTTCTGGTCATCAGCCAGGAACTTTGGGTCCCTGAGTGACCGAAGTTGTTCTTTTGCACTTTGTAGTTCATTCTTCAGAGTCTGAATTTTTTTTTTGCATTTTCATGATGTTGTTGAAGGTTGTTATATTTCCGTGTCACATCAGCCACAACTTTCTTCAGCTCAAGGCAGCATAGACTTTCCGTTTGTGCTGGCATGCTTCCTTGTTGCAGCTCACTGCCAGTTGGTGATAAAATATCGCCAGCATCTTCTACCACCGCATCTGTGCAAGAATGCATGACGACGAAGTCGTCTTGCACAGAAGTTGAAGTAGTGGCTATCGACGTAATCAGTTGATGCCCTGTGCCATCCGATGCAGTCGAGGTCTCACCACAGGCTTCATCATCAGGTATTCCGTCCACAGTCAAGGGATGGATGGGTGAGCCGGCAGTAGTCCCAGGCAATCCATTGGCACTAGTTGCAGGCAAGCCGAGTGAGCCCATTTCTGCGTTTTCAAGTGGCCGCACAGCTTTCTTGGGGCTTGACCTTGCTGGCTCGTACTTTTTGGGTGAAACTGGAAAGAATTAGTTAAGGAACATATTAATTAAATTTGAACACAAGGAACGGTTGCCTTACAAAAAAAGAACACGTGAAAAATTTGGTCGAGGCGCACTTCAACAGCATTGCTTGGTCATTATTTGGGGAGAGTATCTGGACATCCTGCGCATTAGAACCAGTGGCAGATCCAGATCCAACCACCGTGGAACAGTCATGTGACCCGAATAATCGGAAGACATCCTTGTACTGACAAGGAAAAGAAACGAGACGTGGGGATCCAGAGCAAAAACCAGCCTCGCGGACAGTTCATTGGAGGCAGTGTTTTGTGCCAAAATAAAACTGTAGATGAAGATTTTCTTCCCGCAAAGGTTGGGTTTTTCTTATTCAAGGACCGATTTTGATAAAACCAACTTGGGAATAATTTTTGTGGCTTATCGGAATGTACCGAAAAACCTAAACCAGAGTACCACAGTCTTGGGCCGTGCGAAGTGGGCACAGAGTTAAATCAAGATTCCGTTATCCCTTGCTTCGAAGCAGGAGGTATCGCAATTGTGTCTTGAATTGCCCCACTTTGTGTCGCTGAGGAGGAAATACCTCTCTCTACTATTTGTATGTGTTTAAACAAAGATCCAACACCCAATGAGGTATGCAGCGAGTGTTCCCTCTTTGTAACTTCCACCCCTTTTTTTTTCAATCCTGGGGTCCCCTTTTAGGGGACCCTCTGGATCCGCCCCTGATTGGAACATATTAAAATTGTACAAAAAGTTGAAACTTCTTTGTTTTCTAAATTCTCATGTTTACTTTCAAGAGGTATTACAAAATACAGGGTGTCACAAAAAAATTTACACGCTAAAATGGCTCGCAAAAATCAAGATCTTGACGGATCTTGTAGCAACTTTTCTCGAAAATATCTTTAACTAGTCACATTGTTGTGCTAAAATTTCAAGTCGGAACTCCGAGTACAAAGAAAATAAGAAAATAATAACTGATTTTTTCAACGGCGTAGCGGTAGCTGTCGGGGAGACACCAAACGACGGCCATGTTTCTTTGCCTTATCCAGAGATGGCGCTACAGATTCACTGGATGCTGACTGAACGAAAAAGCGCGCTTTTATCCGAGTTTTTGGATGCGTGGGATATATGCCAAAATAAAGTTGTTTGGGCTTTCAGTTAAGTTTCACTGTGCAGAAAGTGTCACGCCATAAATATGAATAAATAAAACCGCCAATGTGTGCTCCAGAAATGACGTACCTTCGTCTGCGACGGTTCTTGTTTCGTGCATCGTCTGCTTTCGCAGTTGATTTGAATGAGACACGAGAGGCAGCCAGGAGCAGGACTCAAACCGTAGCCATAACCGAAACCGAAACCGTTTAGGAACGAAATTTGGTCGGCAACCGTAACCGGAACGAAACCGTTATTTGAAATTTATAAAAACCGTAACCGTAACCGTAACCGTAAATGATTTACCGGTAACCGGTTTTAAGTGATATTAACCGAAAAAAATAAAGTTAGTTTTTCTCAAGTATTACACTGGTGGACAGATTGAAATGTCGTGGCCGTTTGACAGGAGGTACAGTCAGCGAGTGGTGCATCTAGTAATACATTTCCGTTCAATCTACCTACATCGCTACATGTATTCAGTACGTGTTACCTTCAGGGCATTAACGAATAAGTTAGACTTCTCAGATGTGCATCCAACTTGGTTCTATCAAAACCGCCGATGTTCCTAACATGCAGTCAGGATTTCCTAGACCCCCTAGGGGGGGGTTTAGATTCCCCTAGTTTTCCTGGACAACCCCCTTAAATCTAAAAATAAAAAAAATAAAAAAAAAATATAAATCTTTTTTTTTTCAGATTAAGCAGAAAACACCACCTCTCAGGTGTATATATAGAGAAAGGAAACATACATTACCAGGTAAGGAGCATTTGGTTAATAGACGTCTGTAATTTAGCTAGTGAACAAAAAAGAAACAGCTTTATATTTTATCTGCCTCGCCTCGCATCGCCTCGCCACCCCCCCCCCCCCCCCCGAGCCATTGGGACACCCCCCTGATTAGAATCCTGGGGAAACCCCTGCATGCAGTAGCCAGTATGGAGAAAATAGAGTAAATAGACCATCACTGCGGAGCTGGCGGAAAAGAAAATCTGGTATTAATTCAGTTTGAAACATGTCCCGAGTGGCTATTTCGAAACAACACAGAACGAAAAAAATGCCAGAGGTTTGAGATTGGCGTTTCGTATGATTACAAGGTGTTTCAGAGAACTCAGGCCAAATCCCTCCTACGCGAAAACTACTCATGGCAACGAGAAAAGGCTTGTGTCGTTTCGGTCCTGGAGCCAAGGGCCCATTTAGAAAAATTATTTAAGTCCAGGATGATTAAGTTCTTTATTCTTTTTGCGTAACTAACTTTTTCAGTATTGTGTTTCAGGGCATGGGTTCAATTAGAACATTGCTCAGCGTCATTAAAAACACTAAATCAACAAATTGCAGAACGATAGAAGGCACGCGAAGCATTTTACGGCTTTCTGAAAACCCTTACAAATTCGACGGGTTTTAAGTTTCGGTTTGCTATCGGAGCGCATCTCAGCCACGGCGCACCGCGCCCCGTGGAGAAATAGTGCAGCCAACCTCTGCTGCGCTGTCATCGCGCGATGCAGCAGAGGCTGGCCCAAGAGGCCCTCTAATGCTAAGTGAGTCCGGCAGCTACTCCGGGTCTTCGAGACTCACCAGTGCCGTCATCGAGCGGCACGGTCGTCCTCGACACTTCTAGATGTTTTCCCGGTCTGATGACGTTCTCGCCTATGCATTTTTTGAGGCTCGCGTCTTGGCCGACCTTGCCCACGCTTGATCTTGGACCGAAAAAACGACCCATTGGATCCGGACTTGACGGCCACCGCGCCGAGCAAAACCTGGAGTGGCTGAGCAGGCCCCACAGTGTCATCGAGCCCCACGCCGATGATGACTCTTCGACGCTACGATGGCGAGGAGAGAAACCACACTAACAGCAAGGAACACACAGACAGACAAACAAAGCGACGTTGAAGACTCCGAGTCGGACCTTGGTAGCACTGCCTACAAGTCGAAAGCGACGGGACCTCCGCCTCCAGTCCACCCGACCCAGTAGGCACCTAAAGTCAAATAGGCAGTGTTGAGTGAGGCATGTAGTTTTCATGGGCCGCCCGACAAGCACGAAGGCTTCTTGCTTCACTGCCTGCCCTCTCCTGACCAGGTCCCCACGATCGATGCCGCCGTAAACAACATGTTGGCGGCATCATCGAACGCTCCTCACGTGGTTCGTACCTCAACCTTGTCTTTTCAGTATCCAAGTCAGCCACAAGTCCCGCTTTGTCTTAGACTGCGCAGAACGCACTCCTTACCTGCTGGCACCTCAGTTCCGCCTACTCCGCTACCCCAGGCAATCTCAGTAGACCCATCCCGCCCCAAGCGTATATGGCGAAGCTCGAACCTGCCTTGGTCTCTTGCAATATCAGCTTCATCCCTCCTCCCGTAACCTGACCACATTTAGAGTAGGCCGCCGTTACTGCCGTTTTGGCCGTATGCCCTTCGTGATACGCCCAGCGCCGTTTTACATGCAGCTCTTGGCAATCAGCCATTGCCAGGGGAAATGCGCGCACGTAGACTCTGGGCTGTGTTCTCACAGACAACTTCTTGTGCGCCCATCCCGACCCAGACAAGTTGGCGTCTACGGTGCGCCTCCTCGTGGAGGACTAGCTGTGGTCCGGATTTCACTTAAACCTACGCGACACGAGCAGAGCCCGCGACGCATGGGTTTTCTTGGGTTTAGGCTCAACACAGGAGGAACACCACTTCGCAGATGCCAGAACGGCTCGAGCCATTCCTCGTGTCGCGCTCGCTGGAGCACCCGCTTCCCTCAAGGCGCTCCAGGGGCGGCGACGCCGGCGGGCTACTGTGCGTTTTACTTTTCTCTCTATGGCTCTGGTTTTTTTTTCTTCTTCGTCCCCTGTTAGACAAAGTTGCAGACCAAATTCCTCTTTCACTCAACTGGCTTCACTTTCTTCTGCGTGTTTGGCTGACTTTGCCGCACCGCCTACCGCTCCTACGTCCCACCACTACCCAACAGAGCATGGGCAGACGCCTTCCGTAGTCGGTTACGGCGTAGATATTGGGGCAGACACATAGCCAAAGGGGGGGGGGGTCCCGGGGGCCCCGGGCCACCCCTCCTTCCCCGAAATCGTCCATTTTGCTGGGACCTCCTCTCCCCTCCCCTCATACAAATTTTTGTCGCGGGCGGCCTCCCCCTCTCTCTCCCCGAAACAAAAATTCTGGCTATATATATATATATATACTTTCTGACGAAGGCCGGACTCCGGCCGAAACGTCGAAGAATAAATTATCTGTTGTTCTGTTTTCACCAAGGTTTTTTTCTTTGTTATATACCCACGCCTTCGGCCTCCCGCCACCATGCGCGTTGTATATATATATATATATATATATATATATATATATATATATATATATATATATATATATATATATATATATATATATATATATATATATAACCCCGGCCCTTCATTTAGCTTCATTTACAATTTGTTTTTTAGTCCGCACTTTTTATTTTTTTATATAAAACTGCATAATTTTTTTAGCTTCACAGAATCGGCCAGCGAGAGACGTGCGCTTCGATAACCACAGGCAATTGCTTGGAAACAGCAAACATGACGTAGGTGTGACATGGCACAACAACGAAGACTAGTAAATGAATGAACAACAAAGCATATTTTTACAGCTCTCTGTGTTGTTATTGTGTTGTTTGTTCCTCTCCTTAGTCTTCCTTGTTTTGGGCTATTGCATTTACATTATGTTTGACCTGCACTAAGTAGCCCAGCTCTTAATTGTACTACTTGGTTCACATCTAGCAGTATTTTACCAGAAGGATGGCTAAAGTTCTGTTCTCCTCCAGTGTTGGCGAAGACTCGCCTTCATGTATTAGGCTGAAATAAACTATATGCACGAGAAGGTGATAATGATTCTTCCAGCATCCAGTGGGAACTCTTAGGGTTGTTTACAAACGCTGCCGAACAACAAAGTAGGGATGTTTATTTTTATTTTCATTATATTGAATGCGATGATCCCTGAGTAGCGGAAGTAACATCTCATGCTCGGGTATAAAGCTATATAATGTAAGTAGATGTAGTGAACAATCGTTGGAGCTGGAAACGTCGCAACTTTTCACCAATTAGAAGTATTAAGACGTATCTGTGTTCCTCAAACTTCATGTCGTTGGATATATGGGACTACTTTTAAACAATTTATTATAAAATTGGCCATCTAACACTTAAATTAAACAAATGATTGGAAAAACCGAAATAAACCGGTTTTCAGGAACGTGTAACCGGTAACCGAAACCGTAAAAATAAAACCATAAAAAACCGAAACGAAACCGTTATCAACAGGAAGCGGTAACCGTAACATGTAACGAAACGTTATATTATCTTGGTTTGAGTCCCTGGCCAGAGTGCGCCCGATAA
This sequence comes from Ixodes ricinus, assembly GCA_037355805.1. Lineage (NCBI taxonomy): Eukaryota > Metazoa > Arthropoda > Arachnida > Ixodida > Ixodidae > Ixodes > Ixodes ricinus. The sequence continues at coordinate 23,188 of JAZHYW010035966.1, read as the reverse complement.
AGCAGCGAATCGGTGGCTCTGAAAGGAGCCTTTGAAATCTGAACTGTGGTCTTCGTAGTCGCGGTCAAATGCCTCATTCCCACGCACATACTCTCTCAAGAAAAACCAAAAAAAACAGACTCCCAGCTTGATGTGCTCGCCGCGAACTTCGATGCATTTTTCCAGCCTCCTCTCGTAGTTCTGGAAGACTGCCTCCCGCATATCATCACTGATGGTCTCAAACGCGTCGATGTGTTCTTTCAGCTCCGGGATGGTCCTCGATCCAGGCACGTAGCCAGATTTTGTTTCGGGGGGGTGGGGGCCCGCCCATGACAAAATGTTGTATGAGGGGAGGGGGAGAGGAGGTCCCAGCAAAATTGAAGATTTCGGGGGGGGGGGGGGCCGGGCCCCGTGGGCCGCCCCCTAAATACGTGCCTGCCTCGATCGCCGGGCGTACACTTGGGCCTTTACGTACCCCCAGACAAAAAATCGCAAGGTGTGAGGTCTGGAGACCGAGGAGGTCAAGCCATGTTCGGAGAGCCGCAGCCCATCCATCTCCCGGGAAACTTGTTGTTGAGCCAGGCTCTCACATTGCTTGCATAGTGGGGAGGGGCCCCATCCTGTTGGAATATGCAAACTTCACGTTGCGTAAGTGCAGTTTCCAGCTCTGGTAAAATCTGCTCCTCTAGCATGTTCAGGTATGTGTCACCGGTCACCGTAAAATCGAAAAAGAACGTGCCGACGACATCCTCTCGCCATATGCGGCACCACACTACGACTTTCGGCGACTGAACAGCATGTTTGGTCGACCAGTGCGGGTTTGTGCCAGACCACAACCTGCAGTTCTCTTGTTGACGCGGCCGTCGAGATGAAAAACTGACTCGTCCATAAACATGAGGAATTGCAGGTGGCTGGGGTTGGCCTGAATCCGCGCCAGCTTGTCCTCAGAAAACTGCACTCGCCGTGCGTAGTCCTCCGGCTTCAGTTCGTGCAGGAGCTGCGCTTTGAACGGGTATATTCGCCAGCGAAGCACCTGCCACACGAAGCCCCGGCTTAGGCTGAGCTGAGGAGCAGCACCATGTTGAATAAACCTGAGACTGTGGTAGAAGTGAAAATACAAGTCGAAGGAACAGAAAAGGACAGGACAACGTCTCAAACTCAGCTACCAGGTTTATTTAGTCAATCTCCTTATATAGCCCACAATCAGCCACCACCAACACAAAGAGGCAACCTCTAACCAGTTCAAACGCCAAACGCTTATCTCTGAGCAGCACGCCTGATTGAGAGGTGGGGCTGCGCTTCGAAAGCGTCGAGAACGGCTTGCTGCTGTCTTCGTTTCAGCGACGTTTCTACATGGTTCGGAGACTTGTCATGTTCTCGTCTTGGGCAAACCTTGTCACCCACTTGATGATGGTTGGCCGAGAGAATGGTCTTCTGTTGAAGGCGGCCCGGCACTTTGTTCGGACTTGCTTGAAGCTTCCAGTTGTTGTGTACCAGAGAACCACCTGGAACCTCTCCTTGGAGCTCAGTTGTCGCACGGTGAGGCGTTGAACAAAATAAAAAAGAAACAGCGATAACAAGTGCAGTTCTCTGGATCTGGATGAAGTTCATGCTCTTGCACTGAGGCAAGAGCATGAACGTCAAACTGCGAAAGCAGACGATGCACGAAACAAGAACCGTCACAAACGAAGGTACGTCATTTCTGGAGCAGACGTTGGCGGTTTTATTTATTCATATTTATGGCGTGACACTTTTTTGCACTGTGAAACTTAACTGAAAACCCAAACAACTTTATTTTGGCAAATAGCTTACGCAACCAAAAACTCGGATAAAAGCGCGCTTTTTCGTTCAGTCAGTGTCCAGTGAATCCATAGCGCCATCTCTGGATAAGGCAAAGAAACATGGCCGTCGTTCGGTGTCTCCCAACAGCTGCCGCATCGCCGTTGAAAAAATCAATTATTTTCTTATTTTCTTTGTACTCGGAGTTCCGACTTGAAATTTTATCACAACCATGTGACCAGTTAAAGACAGTTTTGAGAAAAGTTGCTACAAGATCCGTCAAGTTTTTGATTTTTGCAAACCATTTTAGTGTGTGAATTTTTTTTTTCTTGACACCTTGTATTGCATACACAGTTGCCTTTCTTTCAGGGACATCATTAGAGTTTTGTGTGTGAAGTGACATTTACAACTGTGACACAGAAGACAATGATACGTTTTGCCGTCCTCTCCCTGTATGCTGGAGTCTTGCTTGTTTCATTGGGCTAAAATTGTCACTTTGCTCACCTTGGGAAGAAAACAATGTTGGCACCGCAGTCTGCTTGAGGCGCCGCCACCCGTCTGCTCGTTTTCTTCGTAACAGGACTTTTCGAAGTGTTTCTGAAATGTTTGACGAAGGTCTCAGATCAGGCACGTAGCCAGGGGGCGAGAGCAGGAGCTCTTCCTAGCCCTAACGGGGATTAGCGTGCGTGCGAGGGCGCACGACCGGCGAGTGTGACCAAATGCCGATGAAAAGCGGCAAGGTTGGCCTTGTAACGAGGTAGAGCAACACTGGCTTTGTCGGCAACAGGTATCACAAACGTTGTCTGCCACCCTAAACAGCGGAGCGGCGGAACATGTAGGCACCCTGGCGCTCTGTACCCGCCACATATACGCCAGAACGATGCAGATAAGGCTGGCGGCGCGCTGCAGCTAGCTGCGTGTTTTCTTCACAGATACCGAACTGGAGAGAAAAACGGTCATACTGGTTCCTTAATCGCCCGTACTCGGCCGGGGCCCTGAAGTGCGCTCGAAGCGTGGAAACGGCGTTACAACGGCAAAGGCCATCTCACGATGAACGGGCAGCAGCCATGCAAAGGCTCGCGTGAACGTAAACAACGGTAGAAAAGTGCTGGCGCTCGCGCCGTTGAAATGCGTCCATAAACTCGGTAATCCGCGGCCGCATCCCTTCCTGCCGCTCGTACTTTCGCTATGTTTCACTGACTACTCTGTCTTGCGGGGCATGCCGACGAAACGATCGGACAATCGTCGCTCTTCAGCCGAGCGCGGCGCAGCTTTACCCTGCTCTCGCTGCGAGAGACCGTCGAGTCAACCACCAACATGGTGGATACCGATGTTCGACGTCATTACGTGACGTAGGTGCAAGGCATGTATTGGCGTCAGGCGGCGCAGTTCAGGTTCTGCCGCCGCCCTTTCCTCCAATATCATGCTATAAGGCTGATCTGTTTGCAAAGTCGCTCCGGTTGGCTTTCGTTACGTCCCATAGACAGGGACGCCACATGCCGGTTCTGAAACAGCACCGCGAAGCATGTTACAGAGTGGCGTCGCTCGATCGCTTCGGCCCATAGACATTTTTGAGTCGGTTGTATGGAGAATGTATTACAAATTTTCCCGTCAAAATTACCGTCCACCTCTCTAGCTGTCAATTTGTCTTTTACTGACCACACCTAGCATTTTTACGCTTTTCAATAATAATGAAATTGGGAATAACGGGTATGTGCACGCCCCATTTCTGGCAACCCCAGTTAGCGTCGATTTGGCTGCATTTCTCGCTTTATAACTTCAAAGCCACCAAATATTCCATTATGCTTTTGCCTATTTTGTTAGTACGTTTTTGAAAGTTAATTTCGAAGAAATTGAAAGAATATCAAAGATTTTCTTTAAAATGATTTTTCATATCTAGTTAATTGCCCCTGTGTGACAAATTTTTGTAAATTTGTCCCACTAATCCAGGACAACAATATTCCGTGCAAAAATGAACCATATACAGGGCAAACACACTGGCAAAGTTTGAAGACCTTAGCTTTTATAGATACAGGGTAAACAAATATTTAATCCAGAGTGGTTACCCACTGTGCCGTGTTTGCGATTTTGTTTCTCAAAATAATGGCCCTCATACTCGGTAATCAATAGTTTTTGTCAGTCCTTTCTATGACCTAATTTTTCCCTAAATGTTTCTAGACCCGTATCCAGAGCCGTTTTTTGAGGGAAATTGCGCGAAATACCAACAACACGCGATAAGCATAACGCGCTCGTGACTCAGAGGGTGCTTACAAATTGTTTTTCGCCATGACAATTTTTTTCCCAGAACAAGGATTGTTGGAATTCTTCTGGGCATGGCGCCAGCAAAATATGTTTTTCATTAAAATTAAAAATGTTTACTGGACATGGTTGTTCGATGTTATCTGAAAACGCCCAATGTTCAACTACCACCACCTCGTTTGCGCCTGCAACACTCTGTTCAGTTGATGAGACCAGTGCCTCTATGTTAGTTACACTAAGCCTGTCGGCTTCCCTCAAAGACGTGTCCAAGCCCGATAGCACGAACCAGAGCCCAGGCACGTCCTGGATGCAGCTCTCAGTGAAAGGGTGGAGGTGCCGCAGAGCGCCACCGCATCGGGTGCCGCTGACCCTAATGTCGCAAATCGGTTGCGCACAAAAGAGCTGTCGTAAAACCCTGCTACATCGGTTCGAAGACTTCACGGACAACCGCCGGGGAGCCAGGTCAGCCGGTTCAAGCCGGGAGGGAGGGTTCTGGATCAAACTGCCGGGTCACGTTTCAAAAGGCAGCACCAGCTACTCGGCGCCCAGGAAGGTGGTGAAGCAACAGGGAAAAGACGCGTACCTTCTCGAGGACGGCAGGGTATGGAACCGGAGGCGGCTCGTGAGGTTACCACCCAACGACGAGTCATCCGTTGGTTTGAAGCGCCATTAGCGACCTCATCATCACCAAGGGCACGACCGGCACCCAGGGTCACGCCCCCACAGTCACTGCACGCGACATCACAAGGCGTTCCCGAGGCACCGTTCCCAGTTGCACGACAGTCACCTCGCACAACACCATCAGGAAAGAGCGGTACCGTCACCAGAGTCATCTGTCACCCCATCATGACTACGGAGATCTCGCCAGGCAGGTATCGAGGCCTCGAAGACTGGACGATTTTGTGTTATATTAAGTGTTCGTTGTTGTGTTATCTTGATTCTGTAAATATTTGTTTTCCTGTCATTTTTCCTTTTCTTGAGGGAAACTGTTGTGGCGGCGCCACTATAGATCATGGTTATAAAAGAGCAGCAACGTATAAAGATAAGGGTTGTTCTGCACTGATACTGGAGAGTGTCACTTCGGCTGCGTCGGCAGCAACACAACAGCATGGAGGAACACAAGCGGGACGTGACAAATGTTACACATGCTACAATGGCAAAGACGGAGCCGGTTGACCGATTTTGGACAACGGGTCACAGTTTTGTGTTGGAATATGCGTCGGCCTTGGCGCTAGAACAAAGGTGGGGTCCATGAAGGTACTTGGAGTCACAATGCATTCGGAGTGATACATGAGCTTGTACTTCCACGGTGGCCCCTTCCCGAAGTTCCTGTCTGTTAGCTTCACTGATGATGTCTCCTGTACGGCAGACGAAACGTCTGATAGTCGGTGTAGTTCGTTTCAACATGATGAGACACGGCTTCTGGAACATTTTTGTATTCACACGACTTTTTACGCGAATGGAACCGGTGAGAGGATATACTACTTAATCTAAATAGTGGGACTAGGGTAACTTCAAAGGATTGGAGTACCGAGACGCAACAAGCAAGTTCACTAAAGGAAGTGATTAATTTATTTGTATGTCTCTTCTACTTGCCTGTTGTCTCTCGGTGCTGCTCTCCTCTTGAGTTAAGCCGGTGAGGCAGCTAGCGTTTTTCTCCTTATATCAGTCGTACGGATACTTTAACCCAATCTCTAAACCCACGCGAATAACTCCTTTGAAAGAAACATTACTTGATTTGTTCCTAACAAATGCCGACGAATCTCACGTGTCTGGAGGTGTCATTGGAACCACTACAGGTGACCACCTGCCAATCTACATGCTTGTCGAACCGAAGGTCGGGATACAGAAGGATGGAGATGACTGCCCAGTTTATTATCGAAATATCCCTGCAGAATATCTAGATGCATTTGAGGCTGAGATTTGCCGTACTGATTGGAGCACGGCGTGGTTCAGTGTTTCAGCTGACGAGGCATATGATTACTTTATTGGGATTTTTACATAGATATATGAATAGAGTTTCCCGTACAAAAAACAACTTGCCCACTGGAAGGCTCGGAAGCCTTGGGTGACAAAGGAGATAATCAAAATGATGAGTGAAAAAGACGCTCTCTACAACAGATTCATTAAATCCAGAAAACCATGTGTGCTGGCGTTATTTAAAAAGCAGCGAAATGCTGTGACAAGTGCTTTTACGTAAGGCTAAGCGTACGTATTTGTATGCTGCGTTTGAAAATGAGCGACGAATAGATGTTATATGGAAGAAGCTTAACTCATTTTTGCGGCGTGGCCCTTTCACATCTGCTGCCATGAAGCTTAACATCAGGGGTGGAGACGACAGGTGGTTTGGCGTTGGCTGAAATATTTAATGACGATTTCGTAAACATTGTAAGGAATGGTAATGGTGCCGATGAATTTCCATTTGTGAAAGGTGTCTCTGACACACTTTTTATTGCCGCCACCGACGCGGAGGAAGTGGAATCAGTTTTTATGAACCTTGGAAATAGCAAAAGTACTGACATAGATGGTGTTCAAATCAAATCTCTGAAACATGTAATTAAATCGATTGCTCCTCTTTTAACACAGATTTTTAATATAACACTTCAAAATGGCCATTTTCCAAAAAAAAAGAAATATTCAAGTTGCAAAGGTTACAGTTATTTTCAAGTCTGGGGATAAAACCGCCTGGAAAATTATTGACCTGTTTCTGTGCTCCCAGTGTTTTCAAAGGGGCTAGAGAAAATAATACATACCAGATTATACTTACCTTCTTCGAAAAACACTCTATCCTAACATCTTGCCAGTTTGGTTTTGAGGAACAGGCATTCGGCGGAACTCGCGCTATTAAAACAGAAGGAAATAATTTCAAACAACATCGAAAGAAAATTGATTACCTTGGGGTCTTCATTGATTTTCAAAGGCTTTCAAAGGCTTTCAAAGGCTGAAAGTTCTCCGAAAGGGGGGGGGGCTTTTCCGCGCAATTTTTTTTACCTCGGAAATTATCAGTAGTCTTATTTTAGGGGGTACATTTTACAGCGTATGTGTATCACCATGTGTCCGTCGCTGTGCGCGTTATTTTGTTTACATGCCACTACTAGAAGCTCGTTGCATGGCACGTAAACAGCGTCTCGGTAAGGATCATGGCCCGGGGGAAACTCTGCCCCCCCCCGGATCTCAACAGGGGGGCACGAGCCCCGATGCCCCCTCGCCCGTAGTCTACGCCTTTGCTCCAAAATACTCTGTACCCTCCCCCCCCCTCTCACGGAATTTAAGCTAATGCAAGACGCATGCCACAGCTAATCCCAGAGGACACCCATCCTTAACCGGTAATGGAAGCTGACCATAGCCAGTGATTCCCCTGAGCACGCCAGAGCTCGTATGCTGTAGGGGTTTTGCAATGCGAATAAAACACAAACATAAGGCACGGCCATACTTTGTTTTTTGTAGTTTAGCTGTCTAAAAGTTTTAGCAGGTCGTTTCCACACGAACGGTTCGTCCTCGAACGCATCGGCGACGCCACTGCGCATGCGCGCGCGAATCGTTCGGGGCGTCGGGAGGCTCTTCTCGTTCGTTTCTCCCATTCTGGCCTCTGGAGTCGTCACCGCAACACAGCCAGCACCGTTCACGACAAGTGTAAAAAAAAAAAAAAAGATGGCGGTCGGTTTGGCGATTGTCTTCGCCGACCCAGCCGAGCGTTAGACTTAGGACAGCGGGAGGCAATTTGCCATTCTGTTAGTCTGCTTTATTTGAGAGGTTGAACCAAATCATTTTGAGGACTGCTCACAATGGTAAGCAATTGTGAATGTTGTAAACTGCGCATGCTAGTACAGTTTTGTGATCTGCGGGCAGACTAGCTGCCGTGGCGACCGCGAGCAGATAAAATGATTTGGTTCGATGGCACACAACGTGAACAACCGTTCGAGGTCAAGATGACGGAGACACACCACCATACATCTTTACGGCCGTTCAGATGCTCTTTACACTATCTAGCTTCGCAGTTCTTGAAATTCTGACCGGCAAATGTTACGTCGGCCGTATTGTTTACATCAGTCGTACGCAGTCTTGGGTAGTAACGCGTTACTAGTAACGCGTTACTGTAACTTCGTTACTTTTTTTGTAACTTGTAACTGTAACGAGTTTACTTTTTAAAAATGTAACTTGTAACTGTAACGAGTTACTTTTTTCTGAGGTAACGACGAAAGTAACGACGTTACTTTTGTCGTTACTTTTCAGCATTTTATGAATAATATATCACTGAACGAGTACTATTTAGCTACATGCTTGCACTTTCCAAATCGTCTGTTCCGACATTTCGAGTGTCAAATTGGCCTTGCACAAACTTGTGAATACGTTCTTTGTCGCGAGTCTCGACCTGAATATAACCACGTGTAGATTTGATAAAAAAAATTTAGTTATCTTTACGCACGTGTTTGTACTTTGTGACTGAACACTTACATCTTAGTGTTTTTGAAGCACTATCTATGTTGTGGGGTGTTTTTTTTTCTGTGTAAACGCTTTTTAGTCGGGTGAATCAACCGTGAAACAACAATACGCGCGCGGAGGGCACTGCGCATGTTTCGCATTTTGATTTGCGCCACTACTCTGGCGTGGAAACTTTCAAACACTAATTTCGAGAAGCAACTGCTCTAAGTTACAATATGAAGTAAAAAGCGTACTTTTTTCATTTTATGCAATAAAACTTTGTAAGAGGCGTTTTCTAGTTTTTTCTAATTTTTTGTGTTATAGAAAAGTAACTACAAAGTAACGTCGTTACTTTTTAAAAGTAACTGTAACTGTAACGAGTTACTTTATTGTTGCGGTAACTGTAACGGTAACTTCGCTACTTTTTTCTGAAAGTAACTGTAACGAGTTACTTTTTAAAAGTAGCTTACCCAGGACTGGTCGTACGCCGGTAACACGAGCCGCCACGGATTTACACGTTGCAGAATGTTTCACATGTTTACTGGAAGATGGCGCCACCGGTCAAACACAATCATCATCATCGTTTACACGGTTGCGCCAGTTTCACGATTCGTTAAAATATGTCAAATTTTACGTACGGTTTCGCGGAACGGACCAGCTGCATCGTTCGTGATTTCGGAACAGTGGGCTCGAAAAACGACTCGCTAAAACTCCCTACTGTCTTTCTTTGGAACTTGTGGGTCGATTGCTTCACCGAGCCTGATGAGGCCATGCCCCTCTCGTCCCCGAGGAAGGTCACACAACGTAATCCGTGATTAACTGGTTTTACCTCACAGTTTTCGATCGGGGTCAGGAGGTAGTGTGCCGTGCCTTCTCCTGGGTCCGGCCGAACGTCTTACTGCCCGAGCCCTCCGTACCTGCTTGGGTCCGTGTCCAGCGCTCCGCAGTCTTAAGCCTCTTCATTCTTATCTCTTGCCACGATGTCCACACACTCCTGAAAAGCGTAAAGATAAACATTATGGGCACCCCTGAAAGTGCTGGATCGTGTCCTTCTTGCCGTCCATGCACCAGAAAAAAAACTGTACCTTCTTTCTTGTCTAACTTCGGTATCCAAATGTCTTCATTGGGCCAGAATCCAACTCTTGAGTGGTTGCTCGAGAGTAATCCCGGAGAAAAGCTCACCGGAGAAAAGCTGACCACAAGAGCGGTGGATGCCTGAGCAAATGCGGAGAAAAGCTCACCGATTTTTTTCTTTCTCCTTTTTAAACGGAGCCTGTCGTATCATGGTAACATACATCAGTTTATTATTATTAAAATTCTTCAGTTTTGTAAAAAAAAGAATGTCCTTTGTTGTAATATTTGTAAAGCTTAATCGGTATCTTGTTCCCAAATGAATAATTGCGGGCGAGTGTTTTCTGTGGTTTACTCTCGTAGGCAACAAAACCTAAGTAAAAACTTTATGAACTTGAAGTACAAAACAAAGTTCGAAAACTTAATGTCTGCCTAAAAACTAAAAAGTTAATCTGTAAATTCCGAAAATCTGAAAGTGCATGGTAAACAACGCCGTGCCTGAAATTCTCTTTGAAGCTTTTGTTAACCTTTAGTAGGATATTGAGATTTCTTTCTTCCACGGACATGCACGTTTTCTAGCCGTTCGAGCTGTTTTTTCCACACGTTGCCTTTGTGTGATTTCGTGCCCTTCTACGGCGAACCACCCATGACCTTCAAAGCTTCACATTGTCACCGTTGTTACACTCTCAGAAAAACAGGGTGTATTATTACACCCTTTGTCCCATATAATACACCCCAAAACTTCAGTTCGAAGTTCAGCGCACTGACGTCGATCTGACGGTACTAACTTTCACGACAGGCTTGATACCCGAGTGGTACAACTTATTAAAATAGCTCATGAACGTGTTACTGACTACAAAAAGAATATAAAAACAACAATCGGGGTTTTCTTGTTTCTACGGCAAAACCTCAAGGTTTCCTTTCTGTGATCTTTGATATGTACTTTAGCTACTTTAATAAGTTATATCGCACCGTCATCAAGGCCCTCGTAAAATGTTGGGGCCTCTGTTCGACTGTAGAGCGCTGTACGTCGGACTGAAGTTTGGGGTGCATTATATGGAACAAAAGGGTCTAAGGTGACACCCTTTTTTTGGAGTGTACTCGTGGACTAAAAAAGAACTAGTCCTCTGTTAGGTGGCGAATGGGGCGAGTGGTTCAACGTTATACATAATGAAAACAACTCAAACAATGAAGTCAGACTGAAGACAACAAACACGGCAGGACGAAGCTGTTCTCGTAACTAAAGTTTCATTAGTAAAAAACAAAAATAAGAAAAGAGCGTAGTCGTCCCTGATTGCACCAACAAACACTTACTCATCTATCAGACATCACACAATCTTCGGAGATGAAACGGGCCACACACCGCTCATTCAGATCAGTTTGCAAAAAAAAAAAAAAAAGTCTTTATGTGACAGCTAATGACGGCGCACTGTCAAGCTGTCAATAAATTGTGGTCTTTTTTAAGGGTGTCCCTTGTTCTCATTTTATACTTGCGGCGTGATTAATAGACAAAATAAGCGATTACTAATTTCTGAGGAATTAGTAAATATGCCCAATAAACATCAAGAATATTACAAAACAAAAGAGGACAATTATTTTTAATGAAGTGACGAATTCTAATTGAGTTAAATTTCTACGTGAGACGCACAATTCGCTAAGCAAAGAAAGAAAGAAAAATTTCGGTGAGCTTTTTTCCGGCTTCCGCTCAAGGAACGGTGAGCTTTCCTCCGCATCTTCCGGTTTTGCGGTGAGCTTTTATCCGGTGAGCTTTTCTCCACCGCCCGCTGGGAATATACGTTCAATTAAAAAGGAGTGCCACGACGAATACTGCGTGGATCAGAGTCGCCGCTCCTCAGAAGCAGACCGAACTTATGCTGTCTAGACAGTGACATGCAATTCCACTATTCATTTGAGGTGTCAAATAAGCTTGTTACTATTTCACTCTGCGTCTTCGATAGACAAAGAATTGAAATATTTTAATTTGACTCCCGTGGAGCACAGGAATTATCACACACTTCCTCGGATATGTTGAAGCCCTAAGGATCAAAGAGAATTTAATGCACCGTGTCACTGAACGGCATCTAAAGTTAGAAAAAATAAATAAACTGTTTTGCGCGCAATATTTACTTTATTTTGTCAAGGCACCATCAATTAGTTTTTCGCTTAAAAGTATCAGTATCGGTGAGTCGCTTTGTGGGCGACAGTCATGCACCCTATCTTCATTTTTAATTTTTTTCCTGTGTTTTTTTTAATTTATAGTTAATCGAATTTGACACCCCACTTATGTGTTAAGGTAATCAAATGAAACGAAAAATACGGGCTCGACGTTTTTTCCAATAAACGGTCATGAAAGTCACGTTCCATATAATCAGATTAAATAGCTCATGTGATTACAAGCTTTTCACAATTCTAAGATTGGAGCAAATAAGGAACACGAATGTTTTGAGGATTCTTGTCCATCTCAGGAAAAAGTTTTGTGCTCAAATTAACGGTGGCGCTGAATGTTGACCTTGCAAACGTTCAGCACCAAGAGCAAACAGTGGCACAATAGGAGTGTAGGAAAAAATGTCCCCCCCCAAAAAAAAAAATGTCCCGGAAAAAAAGTCCACGTACAAAATGTCCCCGGAAAAAAAGGCCCCAGGTGGAAAGTAGAAAAAAAATGTCCCCAAAGGATTTTCTATATCTGGGTTTTCCTGATCCTCATGGCCTTCGGGCGGTCCGGTCATATGTCCTTGGGAAAAAAGGCACCGTGTGGCAAGTAAGAAAAGACGGCCCCAACAAATAAATAAGGAAATATACAATTCCGCAAAGTACTCATACATCCCGACACTGTTAGCACGAACACGACATCGGCGTGTTTTCACAATTTACTTAGAAAGAGTATTAGTGGGAACGAAATTTTACCGTCTGCATAATATCCACAAATAAGCACTCTCAGTACCTATAATAACTTTAATGACAATTAACATTTCGTTTCTATAGGGAAAAGATAAAAAAAGCTAGCGATCGCTTGTTCGCGTTAAGTGTCACGCTTTTTACCTATTTGGAAATGGTACACAAGTACCTCTCAAATTTCCCAAACACAATAATTTGGTTTTGGCTAGAAGTGTTATAAATGTTTATTTCACAATGAAAAACAAAGAAAAAACAGTTGAGATGCAATGTTAGAAGATCAGGAATGAAATGACACACTCTTCATTCATACACAAAAGTCAAAAGCGGATCGTACGGCAGTGGAGCAAATGTCCATTTGGGGCCATTTTTTCCTACTTTCCACCTGGGGACTTTTTTTCCGGGGACTTTTTTTCCAGGAACATTTTTTCCGGGGACGTTTTTTCCGGGGACATTTCTTCCGGAACCCGCACAATAGTGTTTCCATTCTTTCAGCCTAGATGTTTTTAATATTTGAAGAGTAAATAGTGTCCGCTACGCCTCAAGCAAAAACGAGCCTGTCGTCTGGAGTATTCCGCAAACCGTGAATGTGGCAATAACAAAGTGTCTGGTTCTCCTGGTTTGTCCTGTGAGTGTACCCAGGGCTCATCAAGCTGCACCAAAGGAGCTTTTTTTCCCGGTACTCCCATCGCTCATGATGGAAATAAATGATGTTTCAAAATGTTCGAAACGATAGCCTCCTTTCTATGCATATTTTTCTCCTTTTTCTTCAGCGTTTTATTTTCTTGTGTTTGCTCTCTCTGTGTCTTGTAGGAGATCAAAAATTCGACAAGCTGTGCTCTGTAGCTTGTGCGCCGCTATCAAACTGGAATGGGAACTTATCGATGCTGGAATTTGCACGGTGATATTTAAGAAGGTCCGCGCACGATGCAACAAACAGACGCACATTCGATTTTAAAAATCGTGTTACGAAAATTCGAAACTACAGTTTGAAATCGTGCTTCGACATGCCATGGGCATCAATTTTTTCTGTCCTTTCTGCTTTTCATAATTCTCCCCTCGCATTGCAAAGTAATATAGCTTCGTCGCACTTTGAAGACAGGATGTTATAAAATTCGTGAATCAAGTCCACAAATAGAATCTGAAGCTGACAAACGCGTTCTATGTTTTTCAATGCCTTCTCTAGGCACACATCAATGTATATTGCAAAAAAATAAAAAAAAAGTTTGTGCGTGAGATTTTTGGGCTGCTTTTAGACTCCTCAGTGTTCCCACCTAATCTGTATAATTTGTTAGTATTGACCGATATGCAAGGTAGAAACCTCTTGGAACCTTACAGCTTTGGGCAACTCAAACACAATTTTATTCAGTAACAGAACTCTGCTAAGTGGTAGCCAAGCTCTGGGTCCTCCCTTTCCCCATTCATTTTTACCTCCTTTCATTCGTAATCGGACGATGTCCATAACGGTCGCTTTGAGGTGAGAGTTCATTTGTCAAGGTCAGAGTTTTCCCGGAGAAGGCGGATGCGACACAACATTGTTATCTTGATTTGGGCTTTTTTTTTTTTTTTGTCTTTCTGAAGGTACAGTTGTCGAGATAGGAAGATACCTTCAACTGGTGAACCACTTTCGTAGAAAGTTTATTTGGGGTTTGGACATAAAAGATTACTGCAGCCACCGTGATTGGTTTAAACGTGTAAGGAAGCCGAAGACTTCCCACACCCCAACGGGGGCACCGGCCGCCGGTCCTGTGTTCTAGGGGGGACCTTGACCCACATAAAACCTGACCGCCGCCAGCCCAATAGTCAGTGACTTCAGCAGTTTCATCAAACAGGGTCGATTTCGGAGGTGTCTTCGAGTGATTTAGAGTAGCCATGGCAGAAAAGAAATCGCCCTATGACGAGTTCTCGGGACTTACGTTCATCGAAGAGCTGCTCCGTGAAGGTGACGAAGACCTGGGACACAGCTGGAGATCGAGTGGAGGGTCTTCTTTCACAAGGACGGACATCGGTCATGACGACGGGTCTCCAGAAGGTGCCGGTGACGAGAAGAGCGGTGTTTCCGACGGCGCAGCGATCTGGCAGGCAGGGTCACAGGGGTGTTCTTGCGGGGACCCCAGGGATCGCAGCTTAACCGACACCCTGCAAGATGAAGGCAGTCAGATCAGCGTGGTTACCGGAGGAAAGTGAGTGTGCGCTTGGATTGTCGTCCACGGCGGTTCTGGTCTCTTTTTGTAACCAGTCGCAACCTCCTTCGTTTCTAGAGCGGTGTTCATTGTAATCACATTGGTTTCTACGATACCATGTATTGTGCTTGTCACGTTTTGCCAAATGACATGCATTTAAGGGTTATTACTAAATGAAACTCTTTCGTATGTGCTGAGCAGGTTTCCATGCCTCCACATCGCCGTCAGTGGGCTGCTGCAGGACCGGAGGTACCTGCTAGCCTTGGACTTCTGCGAGAAGTTCACTGACATAAACCAGAGGTTTCTGACATTTACTGGTAAGTTTCTTGTTTTTTTTTTATTCTTCGCATCCTCAGTTATTAGGGCCTGTTCCCTTGGAGTATTTGTGATATTTCGATTTTCACTTTTTCTCCAAGACGCAAGAAATCAACTTCAGATGCCTGCTCCGTAATCGATGCTTATTATTAAATTTTTTACGAGACTAATAATTCAAGTTTAAGTAAGGATGCGGATGATCTTCTTTGTTACGGATTTTTAAGTCTTGTGAAGAAACAGACCAGACAAACATAATTTCGATGCGTTCCTGGAGACTCGCTCTTACGTATTCCTTTCTTATCCCACTGTCTATAAAATTGTTAATAATTTTAAAGTGGACTGTTTTGTCCTTCATTCTACATTACTGTTTCCCTGCTTTGAGTAACCAAGATCTCTCTATTTGCTCGCCTTATCAGACAGGTGCGTTTGCCCCCCAATCCAGGGACAATTTGGTGAACAATGCCTGTGGCCGGTATCTCATCCTGTGGTTAAATAAACCGCAAGAGGGATTTCGAGGTCACGTAATCCATCTAGGGTTATAGGCAAATGGCTGCCGTAAATCCTTCCTCGCCTCGACTATTAAAGTCCGATTTTGCGCGCAGGAAAGGGTGAAATGCTTGAAATGCACAGCGTTGTGAGGAAGGTCGTGCTAAGCGAGGCTTCCGTCTGCTGAGGGGAATTTTCTGGAAGGCAAAGTATTTTCTCACCACGGAGCCGGTCGTGTGACCTCAGAATCCCTCTTGCGGGTGAATTCACCCCGGGAGAGATGCCCGCACTGATCAGCAAACCAGCCCTGATGAATGTGAACTTGTTGGGCATTCTAATGAATTATCGACTGGAATTAGTATACGCCCATGTTCTCCCCAGAGCCGTACTACATGCCCCGTCCGAATCACCTGGAGGGCCGCCAGTGGATGAACAGGGTCCTCTACTTCAACCTCACGTCAATAGTCAACGGAGGACTTCAGAAGAGCGGGGTGAGTGGCGTCGCGTCAATTAATTTTATATTCTTGCACAGCTTATTGTTATTTTCAATTACGCGACGTGTGCAAGCTGTAACGACTTTAACGCAACAAATATACATTTTCATAAGATTCAGTGATGCTATACGCACGACGTCGTTCAGCTCAGTCGAACGTGGCTTTACGCACGACCAGAGAGTTCATTTAGTGGTGAATTTTTTTATGGCTTCCTAATGTTTTGGGATGTTCGTTAAAATGTTAAAAATAAACACGCTGTCGATAGCGTAGGG
The DNA here is from genome assembly GCA_037355805.1 of Ixodes ricinus. NCBI lineage: Eukaryota > Metazoa > Arthropoda > Arachnida > Ixodida > Ixodidae > Ixodes > Ixodes ricinus. The sequence continues at coordinate 7,036 of JAZHYW010035966.1, read as the reverse complement.
CGTCAACCGTCGATATTGCCAAATGCTCGAAAAAATACAACTTCCGACGGCTCCAGCATTTGATACTGGGTCCGCAGCGTGTGAAGTGGGCGCGTAGCCACAGCCACGCCGCAGCTTTGACAATCTGTTTTATACAAGCTATGTATTTTTACAAAATGCGTAATCCAATCTGGAAGCCGGTAAAAGCTAGCGCGTGATTAACTAAAACTATTGCTCTCTCTTTCACGTAAACAAGGCGAGATGCCCAACGTGGTGTACGACGTCATGCATATCCCGCCCTTTGTTTAACGTTCCGAAGAAGGAGACTACCTATAGATGGATGCTTTTGATAGGGTGCGAGGGAGGGGGTGCTTTTATTTTCAACATTGCAGGGCTGGCCTGGAAGTACGCTAAAAATAGATAAAAACCGGTCATCCGCATTGTTGGATTAATATTTTGTTGCCGACTTCTTTATTGTGGTGTTAGTAATCGGGTAGTGTGTCCTATATGTGTTCTTGGGAGAAGCTCCCTGTGTTCACCGACTAAACCTCAGGGGATGCCTTCTCATCTTCCGAGTTATGCGTATCGACAGCAAAACGCGCCGGGGTTTACGATGACTATTTTATTGCAGATGACTCTGACATCCAACTGTGGGTACCTACCTACGCTGAGGATCATGGGATCTGGATATGAAGAAGCACTCTCTAGTTCTCCAGCCGTTCGCTTCGCTCTGAAGAAAAGCGAGCTCCTGGCTGTTTCTCTCAAGAGCGAGGTAAGTTCAGCTGCTATCTCTGCACCGAGGTTACTGCCAGGATGTAAGAACGGGAGAAATCTCGACAGCCACTGCAATATACCTTGGCTTTAATTCTTGCAGTAACACTCGATGTCATAAGCGAAGTATTGCTGCCTTTTCTGATGACACTTCAAAGCTAATTGTGTGGAATGCGTGGAGATATTCAGAAATAAATAGTTTGGCGTCAGTCACGGGATTAGTATGACTCAGTACATAATGTAACCCGCCTGTGCTTTTTCCAGGTACCGAAGAACACGGGGACTTCGGCCAGGGAGTTCCTTCTTGCAAGAAAATACGAGACGCAGAGGTAAGCTATGAGTTTATTTTGGTGGTCCCTGCTGCGAATACTGTACTATCAATTCTGTATCTTTAAAATGAGGTTGGAGAGTTGTGGAAAGAACAAAGTTGAAGGATGTCTGCCGTTTTGCTACATATCGTATGATTATGCCCTGTGCATTATTTTCGTTACTTTTTGGGCATTTAAAATATCGCGATTGGTTCAACCTGTGTGTTTCTTTGTGTGTCTTGGGATCATGTCTTCACACATTTTGAGGTCACGGAGCTATTCAGGGAAGGCTACCGGATACTGCCGTTACACTTTTCCCGCTTTACAGACAGTGTTACGACATGCTGCAAGCGCTCTTCACGCTCGTGTTTTTTATTTCTTTCTTATAGAAACACGTTTCCCAAGGACGATCTTGTTCCCACTTCCGGACCCCCGCGGAATCAGCACCCGAAACCTGCGCAAGGCCATCCGAGTCCACAGCCAGCCGGAGTTTGGAATCGCTTTCCCCGAACAGAGAACAGCCTTCATCCTTCTCAAGATCCAGGTCTCACCAAAGGCGTCCCAGGACTGACCTCTAATGCCCACCCAGTCTTGGATCCACCAGTCCCGTTCCCCAGCCTGCGCAGGCCAGCGCAGAACTCGTTCTCGGGGGCCACCAACATGCCGCCGCACGTACGACCAGAGATGGCGGCTCCCCTGCGGTCCACGGTCTGTCCCCAGCAGATGCATTTGACACCGAGGCCTGGCGGGCAGATTGAACAGCACTCCACAAGGAACGGGATGTCAAGCCGGTGCAAGACAAACTTCTCTCAAGACCGCGTCCCTACTAGTACCGCCTTGGTCTTTCCGAGCGAATGCCTGTTACCCGGGCCTCCGTCCGTGCCCCTATGTCGGGCCCGTCTTGCTTCGCCGCTGTGGGTGAACTGCGATCTGCCACCCAGCAGCGGCGGCGCCTTTGTTGGACTAAGTTAGTCGCGAGAGTACGTCGGCTTTGCTCCCGTCCTCAGGAGATATCAGTATTTTGGATGTAATAATAAACATCATGATACCAATCGTATTTTGTGCTCTGTCTAGTGGGTTATGACTAGGGCTCCGTGTTTTCGGATAAATCCGAAAAACACCCGCCGGTAAAATTTTGGTCAATTCGCATTTATCCGATAAACGCCGAATGCTTATGTGCCAATGCCACCCCCCCCCCCGCAAAAAAAAGTAAGACTTTTTTATTACAATTTGATTAGCACGGAGTCAATGGTCCTGGGAAAATGGCACCATAATTATCTTTCAAATCTCAGACCGTTGTTAAAAGGGGTCTTGCCGCTTGTCTCGGCGAGGTTGATTCAGGGCAACAGGTCATTGTACATTCGGGTCACGACAAAAGCCACTCTTTTGGTTTCTAGTTTGAGCCATGCGATTTGTGATTTAGAGAAAGGAGAAGGTATGTTTTTGTAACAGTGAAAGCTATGGACGATAGAGATTGTATTAAAGGGACACTCAAGTGGTTTTGAGTTCGTGTTTTGATGATGACAGCTGAATTTAGACGCCCCAAGTATCCCTAAAACCAAATAGTATAGTCATACGGTGATTATTTCTTTAATAAAATGTAATTGAAGGCCGCCAAACCTCGGATCCATCCGAAAACGAAACCACTCTCATTGGTCCTCGCACGCTTATCAAAAGTATCTCGGGCCAATGGCGTTGGACGACGTTCCGTCGCGCAGTGATCCCGAGGTAGCCGCATCGGCCGAACCTCTTTGTCATTCGAGCTTCGATCATGGCGGCGTTCTCTACGCTCGAGGACCTGATGCCGTTGGAGGTTGAAATTCTTCGGCGGACAGCCGACCTGGGGATGATTTCCTATGACGCCACTCCGACGTGCGATGTGGACGATAGCAGCGCTTCGGAGTCCTGTTCGCGTTCCGAGGACGATGAAACGCAGACCTTTTCGGGCGTTCTTCGATTTGCGGTTGGGGCAAGTCGTAACCAAACCAACGTTTGACATCGCAGCGTTACCTCTGTTACGTGATGTCAAACGATGTCGCCACGTTGACTTCCGCCTCGGGAGGACGGGGGAAGGCTGGTTCAGACATGTGCAACGAGCGCGTACCTACGACTGCGTCCGTTGCAACCGGAGCGACCGGAACGACAGCTCTGCGCCGCGCGTACGCACCTGAAATTACTACAAGCACAGCGGGTCGCCGTCAGCTGTTTCAGCGGCCCCTCTAAAAGGGGACGCACTGCTACTCAATGCCGTAACAGAATAGAGACAGACAGTTTTCTATAGCCTAAAGCTTTATTATTGATTTTTCTTGGTAGGCTTGCAGGGTACAGTGGATGAAAAAAGAAAATAAAAAGATGCCGTACGCCGTCTTGGACGATCACGACTCTATACACGACATTGCAATAGTACAAATATCGCCACACGCATTTTCTACGATTATAAAAGACAATGTAATCTTAGCAGCGATATAGCAACGTAGAAATATGATTTCGTGATCAGATAGACGTTGCGAACGTTCAGGATTACTAACACTAATAACTTTTCTCCGGTGATGAAAACGCGTGAAACTTCGCGTCCTTTATACGGTACGCGCCAGTAATACCTTGAACTCGAGCACACGCATGAAATGCGCCAAATAAGAACCGGGCGATGTTCGAGGACACAAATGCTTAGAAAGCAGCCACTGTAGTCGAAGTAAACAAACACGACGGCACGGGCGTTTCTGCTGTCTTGACGGTGCCGCCACGGCATCGCCGCACGAGGTAGGTTAGCGTGCCTCAATGAGCCTTCTGTTTAGGGTGATGCCGCCCTTTGTAGTACCCGATGCCGACACAGCACGCGCTCACAGAGAAAAATACAAAGGAAATCGCCGGAAACAAAATGTCGCCGTAGCATTGAAGTCATGCGCCACGGCGCGTGCAGGGACATCGCCGCGTGTTCACGCGCCGCAGAACAAAAATAAAAAGAATAACTTGGAAACAAAATGGCCGAGATGTCATCACTCCCCGAGCAAAGCGCACAGTGAAGGCACCACAGAGTAGGCGGGTCTTCCCTTCTAGTACGTGCTGGGTTATCATAACGACACACGACGAAAAGTCACAGTCAAGGATAGCGCTTTGAGCGCGGAACGATGAGCTTTCACCACGCCGTCCACGTCGATGATCAGCTTTACCGAACGCCATGTGCGCTGCAGATGCGTGCGCTTCCGCGCATCCCGGGGGAACAGGGAGAATTCACCCGCGGAGGACGGCGAGGGAGAAAACAGAAAGTCCCTTGTTTGTGAAACGATAATTGCGTATCGCGTATTCTAAACTAGAACTATTTTACGTCTTGCGTGAAATTATCATGCACAGCATGTTTAAATAAAGCTGAAAAATTGTTTCTTTAGCGAAACTTTGCTAAAGGTGCCGCCAAAATTTTCAAACATACGATAATTTCATTGGTCCCTCGCAAAGTACAGGAAAGAGTCCGCACGTATTTTGTTACCTGGGTGATTAATAGGCGGTTCTGCCTTCTAAAAACCGAGGACACTCGTGCACTGACGCTTCACATGCCCGCCATCGCACCAAAAGTAGCTTCCAGGAACCGGCATGAGTCTCCCCTTTAAGAGGGCGCGGTACACTCTCAGCGTACTCGTCCGTTTCAGCCACCAGATGGCGCGCGGCTCGCGACGATGGTTGAACGCGCGACGACTTCTAGATGGCGCCAGTATCGGAGTGTAGAAAGAGCGTCCGTTATGCAGCGCCGCGTAGAAATAGATCCCCGACAGTGTCGTGTTCTCCGGCGGAGGATAGCGCTCCTTCCCCTCGCGCGCGCTCGGTATGCCATGTGTCAGTCAGCTCAGCGTGCATCGCATCGGACTTCCCGAGTGATAATACGCGCGGTGGCCAGAGTCACGGCCGTCCTGTGCTGGAGTAATGCAGTGGGTGGCGCCTCGTTTCTGTTCGGAGGTAGGATTAAAATGTCGGTCCCCTTTAATGCGGCGCTCGTTTCTATAGCTCACGTGTGTTCTATCTCAAGCGACGTACAGCTACCGCCTTTTCGAAATCCGTCTTTTGCGGCGAGCTGATTGAGAGCCAGGCGTAGCGTTTTATTTTGGTCAGCACTACGCGTTCAATGAAGACCTCGCGGGCGGCGATGTAAATATGTTTTTGCTCCCCCAAAGGTGTGTCCAAAGGCGTGCGCAGTGACAACTCGGAAATATGGTATTGAAGACGCGCGACCTTCGGTTGGTCAAAGCACGTGCGTTGAGATTCACTGACTCGGGCTAAATCCTTTTTGCCAACGTCTTTTATCTGTTTCGACAGTTGACATGGTCAGACTGAGTTGATAACCTGACCTACCGAACAGTGGCGGCGCGTCCGGTCTTTAAATAAATTTGCTTCTTTTATGTGAATGAACAACTGTGTTCTTTTTCGGTGCTGTGCGAAAATCGCTTAAGATGTTGCGGAACAGCGTAGTGTTGCGGTATTTTGCACGCTGACTCGAAGGTATTGCATTCGCTGTAGCGCACACGGTATGTTGTTCAGATGGAAATGTGTCGAAATCGTATTTCCAGCCGACAGCAAGTGACTTCAGCTCGGATACAGTGTTAATTATGTTTTCCTGATTTAAACTGGTTCTTCCTGTGATGCTATCCCGAGTTCAAATTGAGGGGTGCAGACCGACTTAGCGTCGTGGCATCCGTGATGCAAAGAAAGAAATTCATATTTGAAAGAAAAACAAAAGGATGCAGAAGCGGCTCGGTGTTATAGAAATATGTGTACGAAGAACGTATCGTACATTTTTTCATAGTAAGTGTTTCATGTGGAAACGTAATTTAAGCCGAAGACAACGACCTGACAAAATTTATCGAGCGGAAACCGACCATACTTTGTCATCTTTCATTTCGATATGTCGCAAAATGCGCGCGAAATAGTAACAAATGAACAGCAACGTGTTTGGGGCTCTATCATGATCGACGATAAGAGTATTAACACAGTCGAACTGTATGGGATAATAAACGAGCTGAAACAGTTTCGCAAAAGCTATTAATGTTAGAAATATGCATCGTATTAGGCAGCTATTACTGCATTATGGGTTGTTTGCGTATGACGTCAATCGCCATTTTGTTGTTAGTTTTGTTTTCGACAATTTACTCCATTGAAGGATGCATCATGTTAGTTGAGATGATATTAGCGATATCTACTGGCTGGGGGCGACTAGAGCCCTTGGAGTAACAAAAGGTTTGGCTATGAACATTCTAATATAAATGGTGATGAGGAGACATAGGTGGCTTTTCTCACCTATCTCAATAGTTGCGCACAGTACTGGAAGCCACGGGCGAGAATAAATGAAAGTTGATTTTTAGGACTAATCGAGACGTGGAGACCCATAAAAAGGAGTCCCAGACGAAGAGAGCTCCGCCTTCGCCCCTGCTGGTGCTTGGTTGTTCTCGTCTGCACCTTTGGAAACACTGCGGCGCCTAAAATCGTAGCCTTCTTCCTGAAAAAACACGGTGGCCTTCAGTCGATTTTCTTTGTGACAGTATGTCACGGGAACAAGCTATGTGCTCGGCAAAAAACAATAAAAAAAAAAAAAAACATTAAATTTGGGTGCGCATAATGCTCTATTAACAAAAACACCATAAATAAAAAAAAAAAAAAGGTGTGAGCGTAACGATATTTTTTATGGGACCCAAGATGAGCGAACATTAACTACTGAAAGGGAAAAAGATCAGCATAGCATATAAAAGGGAAGAACGCATCCATCAGAAAAATTAAAATCCATAGCCATTTACGCCAATCCTCGTTGTACATCTGTCAAAAACCTGAAGGTAATCAGCGCCTCTTTTTTTAAAGAAAGAGCGATTTTTTTTTGGACATATAAACAGCCAAACAGTATTGCTGGAAGACATTACAGTCTTGTACGTTCATCACGACAGTTCCCCTGTCTCCAAAGCCGCATTAGTTTCCCAAAAGTGCCAGTCCGCGTCTTATCT
>JAZHYW010035962.1:0-51016 GCA_037355805.1 Ixodes ricinus | reverse complement strand
GGGCAACTCCGCTCAATTCCGAAGATTTTGGGATAATGAGTGATTCTCGAATCAAAAAGCCTAGTAAAACACTACGTCGTTTTGCTTTGCAAAAAAATGGGATATATATTTTTAAATCTAATTTTAAACACGAGCGGAAATCGAAATCGAAACTTCGGCTCCGTCCGGCAACATTGGCCTCGGGTCACCAAGTACATGGCCATCACGTGGTACGAGATGTCACGTGATCCTCGGCCCAACGACAGGCGGAATGGGGCGGGCTGTGGCAGGCGCGAGTGTCGTCTGCTCTGCACCGCACTCTTCGCCACGTTTTGGTGTCTGCGGCATTGACGACGTCTGCACAACTGCGGCATAAGTCTGCGCACGTGGTGTCCATAGTGTGGACGAAACTCCGAGAGACAATAATCACAAACGGTGAGACAACGACAGTGGTTGTGACGTGAAAGACGGCGGTAACGGCGGGACCACGGCGGGCGGCAGGTCTGCTCCCAAGAAGCGCGCTGTGCAGCGCGTACGCCAATCACGTGGACACCGCTGAGCGCAGAGAGGCAACGTTGCTGACGTCATGCGCTACGCTCGATCGGAGAAGTGAAAACAAGCAAAAGGGGGCCATGAAGATGACGCTTTAGCTCAATGTTGGCTCCGCCCATGCCGTAGCCTTGACTGCGCTGTTGGTTGCGCCTGAATTCAGCCCGCTCGAGTCAGCCGATTTCAGCAGACTTGGCAGAGTTGCAAAGTTTGCCAGAACCGTTTAAGAAACATTTAGACAGAACTGCGTTGTAATATTTGACGTGTCGGTCTTCTTAGGTGATACTGAAGAGGACTGTATTGTTTTCGAAACCAAAAATGAAGCGGAGTTGCCCTTTAAGCGAATATCGAATAGCGTGTTATTCCTAAACAAAATTTGACTTATTTTGCTTCAAATGCGTGTAGCCCACTTTACTTAGTTAGCTTTACTCGAAGTGCCTGGGCGGCTCTCAGTTACTCTGAACTTGAGTTTTAGTACTTTGAAGATGTACCTTGCCCGACTCAAAAGAAATGTAGGGATGCTCTACACCCTCCTCAAAACCACCCAAGACACTGGCAGGAGCTTTCCGAGCAGCTGGAGAGGGGAACGGCAGGCATGCTGACGTTTGCAACTTCCTATACTTCGTTCCACCTTACGGGCGACCGCAGTGGACGCTATGAGCCATCGGAGCCAATTCAACGCCATGGGAGTTTCGTGTGACCTTCGGTAGAAGCACATAGTCGCATGATATGTTCACAGCACTGGGGTGACTGCACAGGAATGGCTAGTAGCATCCGCTGCGGTCTGTTGTAAGCTGGAACATACTATAGAGACAGGCCGCCCACAGCGGCTCTTGCAAGCGTGACTTTGACCCCTGCATTTTCTCGCAGATCCCGTACATCTCGCAGAACCCCGGGTGGGCGGGGCGGCCAGTAGCCTGACGGTGGCCTCGTCGGTGTACGGCTTCATCGGCACCCCCTCCCCAGTTCCGGCACCCGTCCCCGCCTCATGTGGAAGCAGGGCCCCTGCCACATGGTGGAAAGGAAACGTCTGCTCTCCCCTCAGCTCATCCACCCAGATCTACCTGCTGGGACCCAGCTCACTAGAGGGAGAGCACCTGCAAGCACCGGTCATGATTGGTTAGTCATGTGCACATAGTGGATTTTGAGTTTGAAGAAGCAGAATAGCGGTTTTGGTTGAATATTTTGGAATTAGATATTGAATAGTTTCTACAAGCCTTTCACTACTGTTGCAAGTTTCAACTACCGCCGCCTGATGGCGCTGCGTGTCCGTGCCACCACGGACACGCAGGCGTAGGTGAGGCTGGCTTTTGGGGGCACATTGCAAAACGCCAAACCAGAGAGTGCCAGGGAGACATGGGATAAGGGGCGTCATTTGAGGGCAGGGAAGCTGCGAGCAAGATAGAATTTGAGGATCGGTTGAGGCAAATGGATGGGGAGCAATGGGCACGAAAGGTTTTCAGCTTTTTATACATGAGGAGTATAGACACAAAGTGGAGACAGCGCACTAGGAAATTAAGAGGAAAGTTTTTAGGCTATAGTGGGGTTATGGAAGAGCAGGTCTCCGTTAAGAAGAAAGTTAAGGCCACAGAAAGAGATCGGTGGCATAGAGGGAATGCAGACAAAGAGGGCTCTGGAAAGCTATAGATTAAACAAAACAGTTATTGCCAAAGAAAGCATTTATGATAATTCTAGGGGAAGCTCATTGTTGTTTGAGGCAAGGACAGGTGTTTTGCGAACCAGAACATACAGAGCGAAGTACCAGGAAATGGATACAGTGTGCGCTGCTTGTGGAGAGGTGGACGAGACGGCTGAGCACTTGATACTCTACTGTAAAGGGCTTCACCCTATGCCTACCGAAGACAACATAGATTTAATAAAGTCATTGGGTTTTAGAGACAGCGAAGGAAAAGTGGATTACAAGACAGTAGAGATTACCAAGCAAAGATTAAGTGAATGGTGGCAGAAAGCACGAGAAAACTAGGTATTTTCTTATTAACTGATGGCAAGGGGGTTTTATAGCCTCACTTTCTGTTCAGTGCGGAGTGTATATAGTTTTCACATTTAAATATTCTAAGCTTAAATGGTAAGACAAATTGGCTAGGTGGCGTAAGCTACCGCCCGATCCAAAGGGCTCAGCCGTATTCATCCATCCATCCATCCATCCATCCACCAGCGTGTTGATAAAACTGCCGCAACCCCATGCCACTACAGGCCCCGCGCCGGTTAAAACAGATCGGTTGGCACGCGCTCGAAAGCTTCTGGTCGTCTCACCGCCGACCAACATGCCGTCGCCTGCATCATCCACATTGTCGGCGGTGTTTCTGCTCTTCTCACCGCTGACAACATGGCGCCGCCTCTAGCATCTACATCGTCGGCAAGCTTGCTCATCTCATTGCCGACGAACATGGCGCCGCTCTAGCATCCAATGTCGGACATTCATGCTTTCGCATTCACAACTCATAAGAAGTGCTTAGGTGTATTCCGACTTTTTAAATTTCAACTGCTATGTAGATATGAACATTCACAAAGTTTCCCTTACTTTATAAATACACCAGGTATGTGGTGGTGCACCATCCCACTTTGAAGTGTGCTTTTCTCCCAAGCATGCAATGGACCTTTTTCAGTAAGCTTCTGTGCATGCATACACTCGTGTTTTCACCGTTTTCGCGGGACATTGGGACACAGTGCCCTGTGAATATGGCGACAGCAACATTGTCAGCATCCCATCTTTGCGCGTATTTAGTCTATTTTGACGCTTTGTTTTAGAGTGCAGCTCTTAGGCGCCCGTTTCCGGCTTGAGCGGCGTCGCCGTCGGCGTAACCGCAAGGTAGCATGTGACCCCCCAGGTCATGTGACCCCCAGGCCACGTGGCCCCCAGGTCATGTGACCCCCCTGCCATGTGACCCCCCAGGTCATGTGACCCCCCCTGTCCCCCCTCCCCCCGAGGTCATGTGACCCCCCGGCCACGTGACTCCCTCCGAAGTCACGTGGCCCCCCAGGCCGTGTGACCCCCAGGTCATGTGACCGCCCCGAGGTCACATGACCCCCCCCGAGGTCATGTGAACCCTCCCCAATCCGCGCCTTCCGCCCCTCCTCAAGAGCTGCGCTCTAATTCGGCGTTACAGGGACTTGTAAACGGCTTTTTTTTAGTATCGATAGTATGGGGTATAAAAATCAGCAGAACCCATCCTTTGGGAATGATTATCTACGTTAATGCGAATAGCATCAAACGGTGCGGAGTTATGCGCGTTCGTCAGGTGGCCGGCACACTCTAGATACGCCAGCCCACTCTTGAGGCGATTCTAAATTTGTTGACACTTTCACAGCCCTGCGCACGATCTCCGCAGCCCAGCACGTGCGTTTGTGTCACTTAGGAAGGCGAGCAAAGCACGCGCTATACGCACAAACACTCAAAATGGTACCGACCAGACTTTCTGGCGTCTCAGTTAGTCTCAACCAACGGTACTTAAACGGTTGTTTATATCTTTACCATAGGACGCGCTTTACAGCGCTGTCACAGCTACCGTGCGCGCGCGTTCCATGCACGAGGGCTCATTCCGCTCTCGTGAGGCTGAGCACGGCCGCTAGCATCACCCTCTCCCGAGCGCGGGAGAGGGTGAGCTAGCGGCCGTGCTCAGCCTCACGAGAGCGGAATGAGCCCTCGTGCATGGAACGCGCGCGCACCGGTAGTTGTGACAGCGCTGTAAAGCGCGTCCTATGGTAAAGATATAAACAACCGTTTAGTTAGTGAGACTATGAGACATGAAAGTCTGGCCGGTATCATTAGCGTCTGTGCGTTAGCGCGTGCTTGCCTGCCTGGATGACACAAGGGTCAACGTGCTGGACTCCAGCTGGCGCCGGTGCTGGAAATTTTTATTTATTTATCGACTCAATGTGAGTGGCGTACAGAGGTTAGACCTGCAACGCGCTAACCCGCACCGTTAGATAGATACATAGATAGATCATGAAAAGATGGTTCGTGAAGTATCCAAAGAATTGCTATTCGCATTTAAAAGCACTGAAAACCGATACTTTGGCACGATGCCAATGTGTTTTGACAGGCGAGGCATGTTGGTCTGCTCTTCTATTATAGTTCGCAGACAACTCCTGACGGCGCTCGTTACTTGAAAAAGGTCCGTTGCGATATTCATAGTTCCAAGTATTGATCGTGGTGGGTTACCCCATTGAGTGCGGTTCTTACCTAGCGCGGGTACACTGTGGAGAAGCAACACCCACGGAGCTCGCTTCCGTGGGAGTTGCTTCTTGCAGTGCAGCAGTGCTGAGTAAGAAGCGCGCTCAGCTCAACGGGGTAACCTGCCAATATCAATACTTTGAAAAATGTGAATATTGCAGTTTATCTCAAAACGAATATTGAATGCAGTGCAATCCACTTATAACAATAACAAGGAAACCCAAAAATTCAATCGTTATAACTGATTATTGTTGTATCTAGGCTAGAAACTGATCGTTTCTAGTCTAGAATCTATACAAACTGATCATTATAAGCGGTACATCGCCATACGAGGTTTCATTATAAATGGATTGCTCTGTAGTGTATTATTGGAAACCACTGTTCAAAATGTTGAATATTTGCACAACACTATGATTGGTGTTGAGGGTTCCTCGCAGGCTGCAGCATAACATTCACATTGCGTAATCCCTAGTCATGGTTAGTCATGGGGTTCCTCACAGGCTGCTGCATACCATTCACATTGCATAGGCACCGATCATGATTGATCATGGGGTTCCCTGCAGGCTGGCACACATTGCATAGGTACTGATGATGATCGATATTGGGTTCCTCCCGCAGGTTGCTCCATGTCATTCCCATTATGTCCTGTATGCACAGCTTTGATATAAGGATTGTCTTTCCGGGTTTAGTTCGTAGCAGAAGCAGCCAGGCTGAGTCCTAAATGTCCCAAAGGGTGTTTTGCTAACACGAAGGTGTTGAAAGCACCGCTGTTCTGTAGTTGAGAGACAAGGTAAGATGGGCTTGTTTTAATAGAATTTTAATAGCAGGGGATTTTGAGATAAGGGCATGTCTGCATCGAGGAACATCGCTGTGTATCTCTCTCGAAAGCTCAATTAAATTTACTGCATGCTGAAGACCATTATCTTCAGTAAAGGAGCATCTCTATCGAGTCATTTCATATTGCAGTTTTTTTCTTTGCTCGCAATCTTGGGGGATAGGCCCACCTTTGCTTACCCTTAGCTCTTCAATTCACAGGACCATTTTTGTTTTCTTATGGATTCTAATGGTTTAAAGAATTCAGTAAAGCTTAGTTTCAAACACGATAACCTTAGTTGTTCTGCAGAATGTTTCTCTTAAATCGAGGCAAAGTTATTATTAATAATCTGGTTCAAAAGGTCCCTCGAATTTTCGGTTATGAAAGATGACAAACTTTAGAAAAGCTGTTAACACAAACTTCGATCTCATCAAATATAAAAACTGAATCGTGTCTTTGCCATATCTGATAGGATCGAGGAAATGCAGCAGAATATGGTCAAGAAGAATGATCTGGGCATATGCTGTGGTCCATGTGTGGCATTACATGACATTGTGACGTCATATGAGGTCACATGACCTCTGTCGGTCAAGCATAGTCACTTTTCTTACGAGGCCCAGCTTCTATAACGCATTCCCGTGTTACTATATGAAGCATACAAGACTGTTTAACTTGTACCGCTTTGTTCCTTCCAGGCACAGAGCCACTGCCCCCTCTTCTGAATGAAGAAGGTTGTGTTGGCAGCCTGGGTGAATGCCACTGCGTGTGTCACCGTGATGACCCTGGCCAAGATCCGCAGGGTGTACAGCACGGTGGACTCCAGAGTCCATTGCTAAAAATGTGACAGAGGCGTGTGGGCTCTGCTGCTCATCCTGTTCTCCACGCTCCCACGTTGCACTCTTTAAAGGGAAAGGTAGGCAGCTTGTCAAGTTCCTTCGGTCAGTGGTGCCACAGAAGCCTTTGTCACAGGAGTGAGATGCTGGTATTCCCATTGCTTCATTATCAGGTACCGTCACCTCTATATCTATCTGCAATTGTTCCATTGCTTGAGAACCCAAATATGTCATCCTTAGCTTAATATTAGTATATACCGTATTTACTCGCGACAATGAACGCACTCGCGTAATGAACGCACCCTCAAGTCGGCTCTCAAAATTTCGACTTTTTTTTCCCTCGTAATAAACGCACCTCCAACCTCGGACGTCAAAATTTTGACCCCTCCTCCAATGCGCGAAATGAACGCACTTTTCTATCCTCTGCAGCGCAGGTCGCGCATGCGGCTGGGCAAGTGATGTGTTCTTCAAAACGCCCTGTAGCCGCAAAAAATAAAAAAAGATCCTAACAGAAGCAAAAAAAACAAAAGATAGATTTATTTTTTTGCACAGCGCAGTTTGGATTTTTTTGGTTGATGCGCTGCGCGCAAGGAGTTGGCAAGAGATAGCCGAGAGGGACCGCCTCTGCTGAAGCTAAAACAATACAAGCCTGCATGTTACGGCAAAAAAAACCGATGGAACCAAGAGAAAAAGAAAAACAACAACAAAGGAGCTTTTCTTTTCTTTTTTTTTTGCTGCAGCGCAGGTTGGAGTCGTGAGCCGCCACGTCGCAAGAAGGTAGGGGAAAGAGGAAGCGGCGAAGCCCTACTGCCCATGGGCAAGAAGACAGCTTGCGAGAAGACGGCAAGACAAAAAAATCAACTGTGAATTTAAGAGAAAAGAAAGCAGTGTAAGAGCTGCTCTTTTCTTTTTTCGCAACTGACGCAGTTTGGTTCCAGGTCGCGCGCAGCGCAAGGAGACAAGAAAGAAGGCAGAGACGCCGCCGCCCAAGAGGGTGTACAGCAAGGTGGACTGCAGAGTCCATTGCCAAAATGGTGAGACATGTGGGCTCTTACTCACCTGTTCTCCATGCTACGTGCACTCTTTAAAGGGAAAGGTATGCATCTTGCAAGTTCTTCGGTCAGTAGGCACGAAACCTTTGTCACAGAATTAGATGCTGGTATTCCCATTGCTTCATTATCAGGTACCGTCACCTCTGGCCTCTATCTGCAATTGTTCCATTGCTTGAAACCCAAATATGTCATCCTTTGTTTAATATTAGTATATACTACAAAGGTTCCTCAGTGTTCAAAATGTGGGTTTCTGAGATATTTGTCAGCCTTTGACATCGTCACCTTTCTTGACTCAGTGACGACACGCAGTTGTTGTAGCTTCATTACTTGTTCCCTCTTAGCTTTTGATTCTTCCTATGTTTCCTATTTTTATAAAGGCGTGACGCAGCCTTTGTTTTGCTAGTACCGGTTTGGTAATACAGTACCAGGGAAGGTTAGTGTCTTAGTGGAAGAATCAAGAAATCTTGCTGTAATCAACACACACAAAGGGCTCTACCAGGTGAACAGAATGCCATTTGGAATAACCGCAGAATCAGCTGTCTTCCAGCACATCATTGAAGAACTTGTTGGAAACTTGCAGTACAGAGGGGCCTTTCAGAATGACATTGTGGTAACTGGCAGAAGCGATCAGCATATCACCTGTGGAACCTCGACATTGTACTGCAAAAACTGATCGAAAGATACCTTCGCTTGGGAAAGGAAAAATGCTTCTTCATGCAGGACTCCATTGATTACCTAGGACATGTCGTAGACAAGCTAGGGATCCGCCCAAATCCCAAGAAGGTGGAGGTGATCCTACAAGCGAAGACGCCAAGAGACTAAGAACTCTGAGCATTTCTGGGTCTGCTGAACTACTACGGAAAGTTCATCAGCAACACAGCCGACATCCTACATCCGCTACATGAACTGCTGCGAAAAGATAAAAGGTGGGAATGGTCGAGATCATGCCAGAAAGCCTCCAACGAAGTGATGAAGCAATTAACCATGCAGAGTCAGCTAGTGCACTATGACCCTGCACTTCCTCGGGAACTGCACTGTGACACATAGAGTCATGAAATTGTTGCAGTACTTAAACACGTATCATACAACAAACAACGGAGGCCGATCACCTTCATGTTAAGAATGTGCTCCAAAGGTGAGTGAAACTACTCTCAGGTCGACAAAGAAGCGCTGAGCCTAGTTGAAGGCATAAATAAATTTCACCTGTATTTGTTTGGATGCCATTCACACTGTGGATGGACCACAAACCCCTGGAATCGATTTTCAATCCCAGTAAGGGAACCCCAGGCACGGTTGCAGCAAGAATGCAGCGACGGGCAATCATCTTGTCAGGGCATGACTTCAACATGAAGTATGTGTCAACTGATAAGAACGTAGTAGCAGACACGCTGTCAAGACTCCCATTGACTGACAAGGGCTCTACAAAATTAGAAACTACAAGAATGGACGAAATCAAATGTCTTCAAATGGCATGCCATAACGTCTTGGTGGCATACCGGACGACCCCGCACATGACAACTGGCTCAACACCTGCCAAAAGGATGACAGAAAAATTTCGCACAAGGTTCGACCTTTTTAGACCATCAATAACCGATGTTGTGCGATCAAAACTGGCGAAGGAGCGCACCTTGTGTAACTCTACAGAACTACACCTACATCAGAACGACCGAGTCTGGGCAAGAAACTACAGGAACGGCAAGAAATGGTCGAAAGGTGCCGTCATTCGTGTTCTAGGAAACCGAACATACGAAATTTGCATTAACAATGGAAATACCTGGAAACAGCACATTGAACAGCTGAGACATTTACCCAAGGAGGAAGAGGGAATATCTACTAATCAAGATGATAGCCTCAGGCGCGCAAAAACAAAGAAAGTTTGCTCCTTCCCGCAGCATCGGTCAGAGAAACGGTTCACCATCTCCGATTTCCAGTGACAACTCTCCAAACATGATTCAAGACATCAAAACAATCCTGCAACACCTGAAGCAGGCACTCCAAATTCGCCTGCCACATCGCTTAATGGCACAACGGGAGGGGGATTCTTCTTTTAAGAAGACCAACACGGACGGACGCACCAGCCACCTACCCTGCTGGGCCTGTGAAAACGTGAATTGTATTACATGGGTGTTCGCTGTGTATACGCAAACACGACCTATTGAGCCCAAACAATGGCGTATGCAACCCGAGACACCGGGAGGGAAGAGCCGAGCAGGGAGGCCTGGAAGCCACAGACTGGGCGCGGTCGCACACCAGACAGGACGCTTCTGGTAACTCCAACCGATTGTATCCTAAACAGTGAAATAAATATACAGTAATTCCTCATTATAACGAAATCGCTTTTTTCGAACTATCGCTTTTATAAAATTTCAGCATGTTCCCGACTGAAATGCACGCATTTTTAACCGAAATATTCTAAGTATATTTGCTCAGGAATTCAAGAATTACTAATTCAAAGTTGCAAGACCCAGGAGACTGACTAACCCATTTGCCCGTTAGACAGCATTGGCGTTGTGATTATAATGCAATTAAATGCGAAGGTGCAAGCGAGCTGGACCAGCTCGCTTGCACCTTTGCATTTAATTGCATTATAATCATAACTTTAAATTGCAAGCTCCACCCCTGTTGGTGTTAGACTGGTGTCAGCTGATAAAACCCGTTTGCTCTACTGATGCCTAACCCCTGGTTAGCTCAGTTGGTAGAGCGCTTCACTTGTAATGGAGAGGTCCCGGGTTCGATACCCGGACCAGGCAGATTTTTTCGGTTGCGCACCAGTCACCTAGCTGTTTTTGGAGATTTGTGTTTGTCTTTTGTCCCTCTTGTTCCCCTTCTCCAGGGATTATTTTCGTCCTTGGCGTTGTGTTGTATAGAGTGTTAATATATGAGAGCTGAGCCTTGGCCCTGCCGTTCTAGCTGGGCATGTCATCTCACGAGAATGCGACTCCCATCCGGATCCTGCATAACTCGGCAGCTCACCTCGCCGGGCCTGCCCGATGCCTAGGGGCGTCCTCATTGGATACCTGGGTGAGTCGGCACTATTCATTCCTCTATCTTTTTGAACTCTTCTCAAGCTTTGATGTCGCAAGCCTCGGTTCTGTTTCATTATCCTCATTGGAACAGGAAATTTTTAGGAGTCGCAGTTTACACTTTGGATATTGATCTTGCTGCTAAAAGGCTCTAGAGAAGTATAGCAGGTATTATAAGAAAGGCAATCGTTATTTAACACTCGGAGCAGTCAGTTCAGCTAACAGTGGAGGCCCATGAAAGGGATTTCATTTAATTTAATTTATTTTCACCCTTAAAGGCCCACTGAGAGCATTAGATAAGAAAGGGGCATTATGTCGAATAACACAATAGTAACACAAAAGACAATAACAAATATGCAAAAATAAACACAGCAGAAGTTATACTTGTACTCAATTAAAATGGGCTAGTAGAAGAATATCAAACTCTGCTGCATCAGTGACGCTAACGATGGAGGATGGCAGCTGGTTCCATTCAGCGATGGCATGGGGAATGAATGATTTGTTAAATGCATTAGTTTCACCGGAGATTTGTTTAATTAGACAACGAGTTATTCAGGCGGGATGATATTTTATCAGGGGGGGGGGAAGGGAAGGGAAGGGAAGGGAAGGGGGAGGGGGGGGAGGGGGCGCCTTTTAGCTCTGGGCAGTGGTAGTAAATTTTGTGAAGAAGGCAAATGCGAGAAAGCTTTTTCCAGGTTTTCAGGGGTGCAAGTCCAAGTAGACTTTTTAGAGAAGAAATACTAGTGGAGTGGTTCTAGGATGATAAGGTGAACAAAACTCAGAGGGGCATCGGATGTTTTGCTCCGATGCTCGACTGCTTCATTGCCTCAACCAGTCAATGCAAACATTTTTTTTAATAGTAGTACAGAGTTTTTTATGCATTCAACCAGGGGCTTTAAGGAAGGATGTGGGAAGAAAAAAAAACTTTTTTGTTTTTAAAGTTATTGGCATGAAACTTGCAGAGTAGGTTGGTATAGGGGCCCTAATAATCACTGCAATGTTTGACTCAATTATGCCTGTTGGATTTCGAGAAACATGAGTTTCTATGTTTCTTTGTTTTGCCAATCCCAAGATATTTTTGGAGCACAGTAGCAAAATGAAATTCACTGGACAGGTGCTTGAATAGATACCAAAGGGGGAGACAGAGCCCTTTTTATAAATTTCCTTCTGGAACGGCTTTAGTGAAAGTTCGAATTTTCATGTTACCAAATTCGCAAATGAGTACAAAGACATGTTATGACAAAAAAAAAAATTTACACTTTATTGCAGAAACTGAGATTGTCATGCCCTTCTAGCACTCTCTGGCACCAAAATAAAAAAGACTGCATACAAATCGAGTCACTAGTTAAGAAAATATCAATGGCAGAAACAGATCACGGTCTCAAGAAAATGCGTTCCTCAGAAAAAGCGTCTGAAAGTTTGAGGCACGACAATAGTGTCAGAAGGAACCCGCAGCATAGTCTTGTGTGCTGCGTTGCAACCTCCTCTTCTGGCGTGCTTCGGTTTTTGCACTGTGGCGTTTGGTGGCCTTGTGTAAGCGGAGGGAGTCCTTCTCCGAAGCCCGCCGGAGAGCCAGGTGCGCAGGCTGCAGGTTCATGGCACTGGACATCTCTAGGTGTGCCCTAGCGCAGCCAGCATTAAACCTGACGACTGCCTCGTGCAGCGCAGTCTGTACCGACACCAGCGAGGCGTGCTGCTCTTTCGGCATCAAGGCCCACAATACAGAGTGGAAACTCTCCGCAGCATTTTGTGTCTTGGCTCCCAAGCAGCGTTCAAGAAGCGATGTCTGCGACAGACGCTCATACACAGGCAGCATGGCTTCAGCAACGTAGTCGGGGAGGCTGTACTTGTGTTTGGGTTGTGGCTGTCCCTTTGCCTCGGCGACCTTGTTCCGGCACCAGGACTCCGGTCCTCCTGGACAAAGGTCGTGCTTTGGATCTTCATCCGTCGAAGTCACTTGGTAATAAATAGTGACAGATGGGCCAGTTGGTACATGACTTATTTCGACAAATGCGCTCGCAGATATGGACGGAGTAGTGAGACAACACGAAGCGCTACTTTTCAACTGAAGGGTTTATTGAGCACACTACTTATATATCCAATCGGGCTTCTCAAGTAAGAATTCAAATTCTTGTCTGTTAGATGCAATGACGGGGCACCCAATGCTTTGTCATCCCCTGAACTCTTGATGTTAAATGACTCGAATCTTCGAAATTTTACTTCTCAGCTTTCCCAGGATCTTAGTTTTTTCCAGTTCCAGGGCATCTGTCGCATGAATAGCTACAGCCCGAAGGGGAATTTCACTGATAGCGCGTGTTTTCTGCCCCATTAATCGCATCTCGCCTCGTTTGGCTCACGCACTTTTCCGCATGTCATTGGAATTTTCGCACCACGACCGAAGATGCGCATTCCACGAACTTTCTAGAGTGCTTTCTTTCTGCAAACGTCACCTTCTGTCTTGTTTGTTGTTACCTTCTTGGCAACAGGCTGGACAGCTTTTCCAAGCACGACCGGCAACGGGCAGGCTCGCTCACTTTTTTAGGTTGTGCGAGACCTTGTGGATATACGTGCCGTATATCCACAAGGTCTCGCACAACCTAAAAAAAGTGGCGGCACACTTTGATTTGCCGGTTGCAGTTTTCGGCCCCGAGAGGTTACCCGTCCAGCCTGTGCCAAAGAATTAACAACAAACAAGACAGAGGTGACGTTTGCAGAAAGAAGCACTCTAGAAAGTCCGTGGAATGCGCATCTTCGGTCGTGTACGAAATTCCAATGACATGCGGAAAAGGGTACGTGGGCCAAACGGGCAGATGCGTTAATGAAAGGGCAAGAGAGCACGTCGCTATCAGTAAGGAATTCCCTTCGGGCAATTTAGCTATTCATTGCGACAGATGCCCGTGCTCACCGGAACTGGAAAACTAAGATCCTGGGAAAGCTGAGAAGTAAAATTTCGAGGGAGATGTTCGAGTCATTTAACATCAGAATTCAGGGGGATGACAAATGCATTAGTGCCCCGTCATTGCATCTAACAGACAAAGAATTTGAATTCTTACTTGAGAAGCCCGATTGGATATATAAGTAGTGTGTTTTCAATAAACCTTCAGTTGAAAGTAGCGCTTCGTGTTGTCTCACTTACTCCGTCCTTGTCTAGCGGCGCATTTGTCAAAGTAAAACACTTGGTAATGTGGCCATCACGGCACGCTTCATGGCTTCCACATCGTTACTATGGCTTCTGATGGCCCATCCGTAATACCCAGTCAGCCTCTCAATGAGCACCTTTGTGAGGCGGCCCTTTCCTCCAAGAGGCTTGTCGCTCTTCTGCAAGAGCTTCCGCAGAGCAGTCCCCATACGTTTTTGTACATGGTTGAGGCACTCCTCTTTCTTTATGGGGAGAAACCCGTATGTCTTGTCTTCAGCTAGGGCACAGAAAGTTCTGCTGTCCCCGTCCGATATTAGTGTCGTGTAGCGCAAGTCATGTTTCTCCAGAGAGCGCCCAAAAATGGCGAGTGCCGCATCGACCTCCATTCTTCCCGAGTTTGCGTCGGTGTTTTTTTGGCATTCATGGTTCTGATGCCACTCAGGGTACCTCTCCTCTCCCGGCTTGGGTCCAGTCTGGCAGCCATGACACAGATTGGAGAGAACCTCAGCATCTAGGATGAGGCCAGTGTCATACTCGATCACGCTCCCGACACCAACATGGGAACTGTAGCCTCTCTTGAGCCATGTGCCGTCGTAGACGACAGCAACATCCTTGGTGAAGGCGGGGTTCATTTCCCTGTATATGCTTTTTACAGCAGCGGCTGACTCAGTGTAGATCTTCTCAGCAGTAGCTGCAGCCGACTTACTAACAATGTTTTTCAAGTGATCTTGGTAGGTCTTGTGGTGCAGCCCTCTATGTGACACATTCATCACTGCCCAGAAATCATTCAGGGCAGTCTGACCCTTGCCAATGCTTCTGATTGCCGAAATCGCTCTCAAATTCACATCAAATGCGTTGGAGTCGACCTTGCGCGGGGATGACCAGGTGTGAGTCACGACTTCGCAGACGGGGCACACAAGTTCAAGCTTGACGGCAAGTCCCAGAGCGGTCGATTCCTGGATTCTTATGCCCGTCGCTGAACAGCTTTGGCAGACTGTGTAGCCAAGAAGCTCATTTATAGCGTCAAGCTGCACAATTGTAAACTTCGCCGATGAGCTTGTCGCGGTAGCGGGGGCTTGCTGCAGCAGCTCAAACTTCCTTTGCGTCGCGGACACGGAAGCAAGCTTCGCACGGACGGCATCGCGATGCTCGGTTGTCGCATCAGCTTCCTCCTGTGACACGTACTGCGTCTCTAGATGAACAGTCGTCTTCTCCATCGTGGTTCCAGACGAACAAAAAACGATGTTTTCTTCGGCGGCGGCAGTCGATGAACAAGCAGGCGCGGTGATCTCGGGCTCACTCCTCGTGGCGATCGTCGGGTCAAGGCTCGATTTCGCCGCTCTGACGTGCTTCATCCGGCGCTTACACGCTCCATACGCATATCGAGTCTTGCTCTTATACTTGCTCCTCCACATCGCAGAAAAAGAAGCGTGAAAACTACGCGACGCGATCGAAAAATGTAAACAAAGGCGACGAGAGCAATGGAGGAAACTTGCGGATAGCAGACGACAAAAAGCGGAGCGGACAAGGAAGAACGCCGGAGAGACCGAGCGCGGAGAAAGAGAACGAGCGAGCGGGAGAGGAGGAACTTGTTCGGAACTGTCCGGAGCCTCTCGGCGCCAATAGTACAGCCCGATTTTCCGAACGCGCGCATCGGCCAATCACGGCGCCGCGCTCCTTTGGCGGGAAACCTCACGAAACGGCGTTGCCTCGAGCGCGACGCCAATTTGAAGGGTTGCGAAAGAGAGAGCAAGAATTCACCTACAAAACAAGACCAAGATGGCTGCCGTCCGGTAAACGGTTCGGAAACTAGGCGCGCGCGAATCTGAACTCGATTTGGTTGATCGATCGGCATTTCGCGACCGCGGAAGCATCGAAAATGCGTTATTACAGGTATTTATATGGCGTTTTGAGCTTCAATACGTACAGCAGAGATGGAGAAAGGCATGAACAATCCAAATATCCAATTTTTGAAAAAGTGATTTTTTCGCGATTTTTTGCTTTTCAAGATTCAGTCCTCCCTTAAGTTGGACACTCAGCGAGAAAGTCGGCAAGATTGCCTTGCCGCGATTGCCCAGGGTCAAGCGCAGCGCGAACCACTTGCGGAGGTCGGCGATCTCCGCCGACTTTCTCACCAAGCGTCCAACCTAGGAGCCCCAGGTTTTCTTGGGAAATTAATATCATTCTTGCATGCCTTAATAATATGTATTTCATAGGGGTGGGCGAATATTCGAAATTTCGAATACGAATCGAATATTATATATTTAATATTCGTATTCGATTCGTAAACTACGTTTTCTGAATTTTTCGAATATTCGTCGTAACACGAATATTCGAAACTAATCGAATATTCGAGAACGTTTTCGCAAGTGTAAGTTTTGCTTTCAGTTTCAGTTTCGGTAAGCCAAGGCCCATTGTACAGCGACATAGCTGCAAGGCGGCCTCAGCCTAAACTGGTGGTGTCGGTGTCGGTAGCGGTAATCTGCGAGTTTCGGTTCCCTTAACTGTGCTCACTTTCGCGTTCGCCCAGCCGTGTAATGGCGGATGGAGGTGATTGCGGGGAACCGTCTGCGAAGCGGAGGAACGAGACGGGAAACGGCACCAAAATTGAAGAGAGAGGAGTGCTATTTGGAAATATTTTACGAGGGTTACGGCATCGATTGCGCAATGTACGGCATGCGAGTCAACGCTTAAAACTCCCACAGGTACGACAACGCCCCTTGTCAACCATCTCAAAGTACATCCTCCATTGCTGAAAGAGTATCGTGTGATTACCGCTAATACGCCGGGAAAAGATCAACCAACGCTGACGGACTTGGAGCCCCTGCCAGAAAAGAGGGTGCGAGCGCTAAATAACAAGGTGGCCGCCATGGGGTTTACTACGGTTGATCCAATGACATTTCATCGAAGCTAGCATTTTATCTAAGCACTGGCTTAGAGAGAGAGCAGAGCATTGTAGAGAAACGCCGTTTATCGAAAAGGAGACGCTTTTAAAAAAAGGCTTTCCTACTTCTCGTGTGTATCACGGTGCCGCAGCGCCAACCCGGGCCCCTCGGCGCTTCCGCCGCTCGCGGGGCAGGCAGTCTGCGGCGGACATTGGCAAAAATGTTAACTCACTCCGACCCACCGTACACGCTCGCCGGGTGCGCGGCAGAATTCCGCTAAAAGGAGGCTCATCGTCATTTTTTATAAACTGGGCTATCTATAAAGGGATTCGATGAACCGAGGTCGGTAAAACGGCAGCCCGCGTTTATAACGAGCTCTGTCTAAACCGCATGCCTCCGGTCGCGGCCATGGTTGTGCTGGATTTACAGCCTTACAGCATTGTGGAGACCGCGGCTTCAAAGAACTTCTGACAGGAGCCGCTCCTAACTATCAACCTACCATCCCGTCTCTACACTCTTGCGCGTGTTTGTGACACGGATGTAAGACGACACCCGAAATAACATGAAAGCAGAGCTCAACAGTGCCTTTGAAGGCGGCACTATCGCGCTGTTGCCTTCACAAGCGATTTGCGGACATCCTGCGCTAACGAAAGTTATGTGAGCTTCACCTGCCACCTTCACTCCAAAATCCATGATGAAGCGGTTCACATTGAAACACTCGACACATGGCTGCCAGTCACAGTGCTGTGAACATTCGCAACTATGCTGGACGAAATGTGCCATGACTGGGAGATACCCGATGAATGTGCGAAGTTCATCGTAACGGATAACGGGCGCAACATCCGTGCTGCGGTAAGGAGACTTCCGTGGACTGAAAGAGCGTGCTTCGCGCATACGCTTCAACTGGCGATTAATGACGCGAGATCCCGTTCGCCGGCCATTGATCGCCTGTGCAAGAAAGTGAGGCATATTGTGGGACATTACAAGCACAGTTCATCAGCTCAGAAAAGGCTTGAGGAGTGCCAAAAGAAGATGGGAAAGGACACACTACGTCTGGTGCAAGACGTGGAGACGAGATGGAATAGCCAGTATCTAATGTTGTCTCGCCTTCTGGAACTCAAAGAAGCAGTCACTGTGGAGCTTGCTACCTCGGACTGTGACATCGATGGACTTGGTTCATCAGAGTGGAAAGATGCTTCTGAATATGTACAAGCATTGAAGCCATTGTTTGATGCCACTGTTATTGCCAGTGCTGAGAAGTATCCGTCTTTGTCTTCCCAAGTTCCTATGATTTTTGGTATGCTCCACTGTCTAGGTAACTGTGCTGGGGCATCAGAATTTTCCGCAGAACTGATAAGATCCATCAAGGCAAGGTTCACTCTGTATGAGGAGGACAAGGAAGCATGCCTTGCTATGTTCTTGGACCCACGCTTCAAGTCCACTATTTTTAAAGCTGAAAAGGAAAAATTATTATGGCTAAAAGCTCTGGTGCTGCAAGAGCTAGCCTCATGTGATGCTACTGAAGAAACCCAGCCGGAAGCTGCAACACAGTCACAAGAGCAAGGCTCAACGCCGTCAGCAGATGTTTGGCAAGCATTTGACCACTTAGCCAAAAGTGCAATGGAAAGCAAAGTGGTTTCAGCTTCAGAATGGGAAGTTGTAGCGTATGCGGAGGAGGCACTGCTAAAGAGAGAGAGTGATCCGTGTGAGTGGTGGCGAACTGTCGGGTGCTTAAGATATCCGAGTCTGGCGAAGCTTTGCATCAAATACCTGGCAATACCTGCCACTTCAGTGCCGAGTGAGAGAGTTTTTTCTGTGGCTGGAGGTGTAGTTTCTGCTCGAAGGGAGCGCCTCCTACCTGACCATGTGCAGCAGTTGACTTTAATGCGAATAGCATTCTTCGGATACTTCACGCACTTTTCGTCTATGTATCTATCTATCTATCTATCTATCTATCTGGCTATCTAACCTCTTACGCCGCGGGTCGATAAATAAATAAAAAAGACCGGCGCCGGCTGGGATTCGAACCGTTGACCCTTTGATCAGCAGGCAGACGCGCTAACCACAGAGCTATGAAGGCAGTCATTCACCGCACTCTAAACATTTGTTTATATCTTTACTATAGGACGCGCTTTACAGCGCTGTCACAGCTACCGGTGCGCGCGCGTTCCATGCACGAGGGCTAGCTCACCCTCTCCCGCGCTCACCCTCTCCCTCTAGCTCACCCTCTCCCGCGCTCGGGAGACCTCTAGCTCAGCCTCACGAGAGCGGAATGAGCCCTCGTGCATGGAACGCGCGCGCACCGGTGGCTGCGACAGCGCTGTGGGAGCGCTGTCCCTATGCAGAGCCGTTTATTGAGAGAGTTTGGCCATACATTGGTTTGGATAGGCGAGCATCTCGGGGCCAACCACAGGCCGCGAAACAGCCCCTAGCGGTGGTCGTGTGATCTAAATATGTGACACGACTATACTTCGTTTCACCTTATGTGCGAGCGAAGGCAAAACTGGAAGCGCGAGCACGGAAGCTCCGTGCGTTCAGGCTTTGCTCGAGCGCGCGAGCTGGGGAGAAATGCAAAAAGCGCTGGTCTCGCGCTTCTAGCTTTGGCTTCACTCGCAGATAAAGTGAAACGAAGTATAATTTGAGCCGTGCCGAGCGGAACTCCGCGTCTCAAGACGCTCGCGCACCCCACCCTTTGCACTGTTTTCTTTCAGCCAGTCTCAGGACGCTGTTCTAGCAGTGCAGACAAAGGCATGGGCACGAGCGCGTGGCTTTGGAAGGTGCCTCCTATGCACGAGGTCTCGTACAAACAAAAGCGTTTCGCTGAGCTAGGCTCACGCGCCTGTGCCTTTGTCTTCACTGCAGACATTTGTGAGATGGAGTAGAGGTCTCCTGATTGGTCGACGCTGTGTCACAAATTTAGTTTACGCTCTAAGCGTGGGGGAATCTTCGGCGCTGGCGGCGGCCTTTGCTCCGCCTATTGTCCAAACTCTCCTAATATACGGCTCTGGTCCTATGGTAAAGATATAAACAACCGTTTAGAGTACCGTTGGTTGAGACTAGCTGAGACGCCAGAAAGTCTGGTCGGTACCATTTTGAGTGTTTGTGCGTATGGCGCGTGCTTTGCTCGCCTTCCTAAGTGACACAAACGCACGTGCTGGGCTGCGGAGATCGTGCGCAGGGCTGTGAAAGTGTCAACAAATTTAGAATCACCTCAAGAGTGGGCTGGCGCATCTAGAGTGTGCCGGCCACCCTGACGACACGCGCATAACTCCGCACCGTTTGATGCTATTCGCATTAACGTAGATAATCATTCCCAAAGGATGGGTTCTGCTGATTTTTCTGCATGACAACTTGTAATCTTCCCCACAACTAGAATTGTCGTTTTTGTGTTTTTATTCTCGTTAAGATTATAAGTTGTCATGCAGAAAAAGGAACTGCAGTTCTGTAATTTAAAAAATATATTAATAAAAAAAAATTAACTGCAGTTCCAACATGTGAAAATAAGAATGCTGGGAATAAATGCACCTGCCTTCGACTATTCGATATTCGATTCGATATTCAAAGCTAACTGTTCGTATTCGATTCGTATTCGAAAATATTAATATTCGCATACCCCTAGTATTTCATGTTCCCTTTTTGTGTAGGTTGTGTGACATAGCTGGCGTTCTTCATTAAGGGGGACATGGGTCTTTGGAGCCAAAAACTTCCTAAAACTGCATTCTTTTGAAAATGGTGATGGCTGTTGTTCTTCTGAATCTACCAGGCTTCTAATTTCGTGGATGAATATTTGAGCTATAAATCAATTTATAATGTCTATGCGGGCTGAGTGTGCATTGAAGTTGACTCTAAAACATTGTTTTCACAAAACACAATTTTTGGACTCGTTGAAAATTTGCAGGAGGGATATCTCAGCATCTAGAGCAGATAGAAATATAACCTTTCCTGAAATGTGTAGCTAAATGTGTGAAGCATACAATGTTGAGAGCAGATTTTTTAATATAAGTCTAGAAAATTTTCTATTTGATCTTTTGTTTTATTACTTGTTAGCCATTGCATTGAGCACTGAACTTCAATGTGTGGTAAAATCACTAATAATGGGTTTATCTTAAAAGTACTTCCAACATTGTATTCTCTACACTTCGTAGTATCTAGCCATGTGTTAAAAAGGGTATTTTGTTGAGCAGTTTTTCCCTATCGTTCCTCCAAACAAAGGCAGGCAAGTTTTAATTATCTTGAGGACAATTCTACTGACTGAGAAAATGACCAGATACCGTATTTGCACGAATATAACGCGACCACGAATATAACGCGAAGGCAGGTTTTGATTCCCTCAAAAAAGAAAAAAAAGTATATTATTACTATTAGAACGCGAGCTGAGGCCGCGCACATTTCTCGCACGTGGGGGCATAGCAAAAGTGAAAAGTCAATGGAAATAAAAGAAACATCAGTTTATGTTTTGACTGCACTCATGCTGACTGCTCAAGTCCTTCGTTTACAATCCACTTGGCGACTACGCAGATAGGCAGCAGCACGGCACTGCTTGTCTGGTAGTTCCTTTTAGGGGCGAAGCTCCTTAGGGGCTAGCCATGTCCGTCCGCTGTCCGCCGCTGTCCAGTGTCAAGTGCTCGTGCTCGTGCTCGTGAGCTTACGTGCCCACGAGCACGTAAACACGTGGTCACGTGCTCGTGTAAAGAAAAAAAAAAAGATGGATAAAAAATTAATGAAAAAAATATGCTTGTGCAGTCAACAGGATTCGAACCTGTGCGGGGAGACCCCAATGGATTTCTAGTCCATTGCCTTAACCACTCGGCCACGACTGCGGAACGAGTAGGGGACTCTCAGATGTGGTAGTAACTCAAGAGCTGGGGATGTCATGGATGAAACGTTGCATGTAGCCGCTCAACGTCTATACAGGAGAGGGCGCTGCTGTCAAATGCGTATATAATCGCATTAAACTTTGCATGCATTGGCTCAACGTTTATAGACGAGAGGGCACTGCGGTCAAATGCTCAAATGCGTATATAACCACGTTCCATGCCACAGATTCTCTTTCTGACATGGATGAAAACGAACAAAAGGCTCGGCATGCTGCGGCTCAGCGTCTACATAGACAAGCACCACCAGAGCTTCGCCCCAATCAACATCATTCACCACGTGGAGATGCGGTCAATTTTTTTTCTTCGGCGCCAGCTCCTTGGCAGTTAACAATCCAAGCAAGGCACGAAACAGAAGCTCCAACACACAAACACCAGACGACTGTGGAGCAAAAACAAAAAAATGCGCAGGCAGAAAAATATTGCTGAACCCGATACACGATCACACTTCTCGTGCTGGTCCCTCTGCATAAACAAACCTCGTGTTGCACGATTGTGTAAACGCGGTAGGTGGTCTTTTGGCATGGCTTGTGTTGACTTGACTTGGCCTGGCTTGGCTTGGCTTGGCTTGGCTTGAATTGGCCAGTGCCCGCATTCCCGCCATTCCCGCATGACGCGCGCGCAAAGTTTCTGCTGCGGGCGTGCACGCTTTGTACAAACACAAAAGCGATAAAAATGCTTTTTTATGTTTTCTATTCGCCCCTTCATGTGGCCCAATATCTAATGAATTCCCTCCCACACCCCAACTTCTTTTCCCACCCGATCTCCTGCATTGAGCAGGAGGGATGGCTTTTCCTCTGGCTTTCTCCAGACTCGTGCGCCTTGTGGCTGAACTCGATTCCGAATATAACGCGAAATGCATTTTGGAGCACGTAATTTCGAAAAAAAAACTCGCATTATATTTGTGCAAATACGCTATATGAAATCAACACAAATAGCTGAACAAGCTTGTACAGTTTCATTGGGTTTGGTCATTATATGAGAAAAAAAGCTCCAAGACCAGTGTTCCCGCTTAAACATCCTCTGCATCGAATAAACTGAGTTAGATGCTTTTTTAACTAGGGTTGCTGGCAGGCTAAGAATGCTAGAGAGGAGCCTAAAATTGCCCTACCTCCAGCACAAGCCTGCTGGATTTCGTAGTTTCCTGGCTCCACGTGCACGCCCGAGGCTCATTTATTGCCCAAACGTTGCCGAAGGTACCGAGCTTTTACCAGAGGCAAAACCCTCCCTGCCATTCTAACGCCCGCAACGACAACCCCAGGCTCAGCTATTCACAACTTGCGACAAGTTGTCCGCCCCTGCCCCTTGCTTCAACGTTGCAGCTGATAGAAGCATGGTCGTTCCGCTTTCCTTCGCACATTGGCGTCTGCCAACGACCACTTCATGCAGGGGCACGCACGTTCATCCCCCGGCCGGTGGCTCTGACCCTGGAGAACATTGGCGGGGTGTCGGTGCTCCTGGGCCTGGTGGCCATGGCGCACGACGTCGAAGGGCTGTACGCCACCGTCAAGGCACTGGTGTGCGTCGTGCGCAGCAACAGGGCCGCCCAGCAGGAGATGGACCGCATCAAAGGCTACCAGGTGCGTTTTGCCAGGGCCGAATGCATCGAAGGGCTGGGTTTTGCGATAAAGGCGTCACGCTTTATCGACACAGGTCACGTGACCTCGTGACATCAAGTTCAGGTGTCGCGCGACGTCACGGGACTTGACAGGAAGTTTGCGCGTCACTTGATATCACGGTGCCTTATGACATCACGATATCGCCTGACACTATGGTATCACGTGATCTTATCACGTCCTCTCGACACCACCATAGTATCAAGATCCACATGACATACTAACATGATCCCGTAACATCGCACACACACGGAGCACACGCACATATGGCACATGCCCAGTTCATTCGCAGCAGGTTCCGTGCATCTCGGAAGATATCAGATATGGACAAGACACTGTTAAATATTTTCCTTTAACAATTAAAAAGCTAAATTTGTTTAGACCTTAGTTTGCCATACGTATGACTCTCAGCCACTTTCTGCGATGCACTCCTGTAAAGGTAGAGCGTCACACGGGTGTCGCGTCGGCATTCGGCTGAAACTCGTATGCCCTCACCGATTTAACGCAGGACTCGGCCCTACGCCGACGCGGCACCTGCGTCGACCCGCGCCCTGCGCTGGCAGGTAACCCAGAACATTCAGCACTGTGGCCTCGTTATCTAGGTGTTAAGCCAGCACCCACGGTCACATGATGGCAGAGTGTTTAGGACGCAAGGGAAAGAGAACAAGCACATGCTTCAAAGAAGCGAAAGAGGCGCAAAATTGCGGGTTGAAAGCTGGGGCACGCAACCACCAGAAACGCTACATTGGCGTTCCCTTCCCGCCGGAGTGCTAACCTCGGAGGGCTTTCTTTCCAAGATGCTAAGTAGGACAAAGTGTTCATGCCACCGAGGCACCAAAAGGACCAGTCCCGTGCGAATCCAGTTTGCAGTCACATAGACGGCTGCTAGACCTTATCGCACCCTATTGTATCCTTATGGACCTTGCGTGGAGGCGCCATTGCCAATATGTGCCCAGAGAGCGACGCACTCACTTGTGCAGAAGCCCTCTGACGGATGCGGCGCAAGACTCGAAGCGACGCTAGAGGCGAGGTCGCCGCAACTGCGGCCATCCGGCAGGCACTACGTGAGACTCATGCGTGCATGTGTTCTCAACACGTGCAGATTACTAAGCAGTGGGTGGAAGCAGCTCCTGTAGCTCTGGTAAAGCACTCGCTTCGCGGCCGTCGGGCTCGGTATCGAATCTTAAGAAACCTGCAGCGGGCTTCTTTTTTTCAAGCATTTAACAATATCGACGAAGGATACCTTACATCGTTTCAAGTGGGGGTTAGGTAGAACCATCTTTACCATGATAAGTGATCAATGGGGCAAATTTTTTAATGCCAATATTGCATTGGCTAAGAAGGGATGGAGCTTACATGTCCTGCCTGCTTGCCATGCACAATGACAGACCCTGGCGATGCTGTTCAAGAAAAAGAGCTCCCTGCTCAACAGCCACATCTTGCACCTGGCCTTCTCCCTGGTGGGAACGGTGGACAGTGGCAGGGAGACCACCGTCATCCCAAACATGACTGCCTTCGAGGACCTTCTCTGCAACCTTGAGCGTTGGGTTTTCTTTCTTTTTTTACAGCGGAGCTGTTAGGCTAGTTTTCCCAGGATCGTGTTCCCTCGCAAAGTAATGTCGACACAAAACTCTGGACAGCTACCGCGATCTATGAGCGGCGGCGGTAACCAGAGAATCGGCTTGCCGACCTTGCTCATAGATGGCGACAACCCTTCCAGCCTTTCATTCTGGTTTTCACCAAAGTGGAAAGGCTGAATTTCTCTAGGCATCGTCCTAGATGTCGTCCTCGAGGTCGTCCTAGAAGTCGTCCTTGAGGTCGTCCTAAACATTGTCCTTGAGGTCGTCCTTGAGGTTCTAGAGGTCGTCCGTAGAAGTTGTCCTTGAGCTCGTCCTAGACGTCGGTCCTTGAGGTCATCCTTGATGTCGTCCGAAAGGTTGTCCTCGAGGTTATCCTCGAGGCCGTTCTAGAAGTCATTCTTGGGGATCGTCCTAGACGTCGTCCTTGAGGTCTTCCTCAAGGTGCGTCTTAGAAGTTGTTCTTGAGGTCGTCCTAGACGGTGTCTTCGAAATTGTCATACAAGTCGTCCTTGAGGTCGTCCTAGACGTCGTCCCTGAGGTCGTCCCTAGGGCGTCGTCTTTGAGGTCGTCCTCTAGGCGTCGTCCTCGAGGTCGCCTTAGTAGTCGTCCTTGAGGTCGTCTTAGACATCGTCCTTGAGGTCAGTCCTGGACGTCGTCCTTGGCATCGTCCTTGAGGTCTTCCAAGAAGTCGTCCTTGAGGTCGTCTGACCATAGTACAGCTTCACTGGTCTTTCTTTACCAGAGTGGAAAGGCTGAACGTTTTTTTTATCCTGTTTCTTTATGGCTTTCCTGGGTGAAGTACAAAAAAAATTGCAAATGTTCAAAGATGAAAGTGGGCGTGTCTGCGTAGGAAAACTACGTTTTGAAATTGCTTATAAACTTGTCGTTTTCATGTGTTATATTGCTTTAGGACAGTTCAGGGCAGATACCTATGGAGATATATTTCTATATTATACCATCTTTCATGACAAAAAAGCCACATAAACACAAATACTGTTTTTAATGCGAATAGCCTTCTTTGGATACTTCACGCACTTTTCGTCTATGTATCTATCTATCTATCTATCTATCTGGCTATCTAACCTCTTACGCCGCGGGTCGATAAATAAATAAAAAGACCGGCGCCGGCTGGGATTCGAACCGTTGACCCTTTGATCAGCAGGCAGACGCGCCTAACCACAGAGCTATGAAGGCAGTCATTCAACGCACTCTAAACGGTTGTTTATATCTTTACCATAGGACGCGCTTTACAGCGCTGTCACAGCTACCGGTGCGCGCGCGTTCATGCACGAGGGCTCATTCAGCTCTCGTGAGGCTGAGCACGGCCGCTAGCTCACCCTCTCCCGCGCTCGGGAGAGGGTGATGTAGCGGCCGTGCTCAGCCTCACGAGAGCGGAATGAGCCCTCGTGCATGGAACGCGCGCGCACCGGTAGCTGTGACAGCGCTGTAAGCGCGTCCTATGGTAAGATATAAACAACCGTTTAAGTACCGTTGGTTGAGACTAGCTGAGACGCCAGAAAGTCTGGTCGGTACCATTTTGAGTGTTTGTGCGTATGGCGCGTGCTTTGCTCGCCTTCTAAGTGACCAAACGCACGTGCTGGGCTGCGGAGATCGTGCGCAGGGCTGTGAAAGTGTCAACAAATTTAGAATCGCCTCAAGAGTGGGCTGGCGTATCTAGAGTGTGCCGGCCACCTGACGAACGCGCATAACTCCGCACCGTTTGATGCTATTCGCATTAACGTAGATAATCATTCCCAAAGGATGGGTTCTGCTGATTTTTTAGATTTCCATCCTTTGTCACAAAATTTTAGTTCTATGAGCTTGAAAAATGACAAAAATAAAAAATACAAGCTCATAGTTATCTTTCCCTTAAAATTTCACCCCAGAAAAAACTCATAAAAATTAATCGCAATTTATGTAATAACAAAAAGATAGTTTTCCTAAAGTGAAATTTATGCCCAAAAGTGGAATGGAGAAAAATGCGTTCAAAGTGCTCCAACCCCTACCTTTTCTTTAGCATCGGTGGACCGAAAATAATTTATAAAAAATTAACTATGCAGTGTAAACTAATGAAACTTTCTGGGAATACTCTCAGATGTTGGTGGATGTAAATATAACATTTTTCAAAATCAACTTTTTTTTGCAGAAACTTTTTTTTCTGGGTAGTGTCCCCCCAAGACTGCATACGTATAGGAATGCGAAAGCATTCCAACAAGCCAGTGCACCATGTCCTCCTTTTCTCACACGGCGCTCCAGCAGTGACATCACGCTCCCCACTGCGCAGGCGCGGCGCCCCTCCGTCTCCTCGGCTTCCGTGTCGATGCTTCTGTGTTGCATGCTTTTCTTTGTTTTATTTCTTAAGTGCCTCCGTTTTGACCTTGAGTGCCCAGCCGAGCTTCCGTGGCGAAGCATCTGATATGACGCGTCGCAGCCAATGGGAATTCCGCTTGTGGGTGCTGCCTTTCTGCTACAGACAATTACAGACAATGCCGTCTTTGCTCCATGAAACAGTTAATGCTTTCGCATTGAAAAATGAGGAAATTCATAAATTACGAGACAAGTACACTATTTGAATTGGCAGCTTGTCCTTGTCATTTCTATGCTTACCCTAGTAGTTTGTTTGGTTTCGGCCTTCACCTTGTGTTGTCAGCTGGTTCTTGATACTGTATTTACACGATTGTAAGTTGACCCCCCCATATCGCATGTCAGCAAAACGAAAAAAAAAAAATTAAAGTTTTGGGCGCATTCTAGTTGAACATTTATTATTCACTGAATTACAATTTGTTCTGACTGGACCTTCTGTTGCTGTCATCACCACCGCTATGATTCCAAAGCATATTGTTGTCCAACTAAATCTCCTGCACTTCACAAACGACCGTATCTTCCAAGCCTGCTCAGGGATCACGTGGCACACTACGGGCAGGGACTGATCACGCATTCCTGCAATGTGCATTGCAAGCTTGACCACTAACTCCAAAAAGCATCCAGATTTTAGCCTGTGGAAACCTCTTCGTCTGCATTCACATTTAAAGATTTTATGCTGTTGCAAATGCCACTGGTGCACTGCCCGCTCTGACAAGTCGAACTTGCACCCAGCAGTGCAGTTGCTGGTTGCTTTCGCACGAAGAATGGCCATAAGCGAGCACCGAAGCTCTAGACTGTGCAGACCACACCCGTCAATACAGAAAATTGTGGAACCCAAACCGTTCAAATAAAACATTCAGCCTTTCCACTCTCGTGAAGAAGGAAGACCAGCGGAGCTGTACTCGATACACTGTGTGCTTCTTCTTCGTCGTCGTCTGTTTTTCGCGCTGTTTCCTACGACGAATTCCCACCAATGCGCCCAACTATCCATTCTTCTATTATAACTGGAAAGGTTGCCGCCATCTACGAGCGACGTTGGAAACCATACTGGTCTGTGCTTGCCACCGTTGTTATAGATGGCGGTAGCTGTCCAGGTAGGTTTGTGTCGACATATACGGACACAATCCTGGGGAACCTAGCCCTAACAGCTCCGCTGTAAAAAATGTGCAACCGCATGATCAGGGGTTTCTGGGCGAAGCCAGGGAGGCTGTTCTATTGGCCATTCCGGCATGGCCCTTACATTAGCTGTCATCACCCCCTCGGGACTCGGCGTGTCGCTGCACGGCACACAACTGTTTGTTCTATGTTTTGTTCGCCACAGCATTCCGCACGTTCCGTGCTGATATGTGATTTGCAATACCTGTTTGCAGAGATTAAAAAAAGGTAATTGCCAAATCGGTGCACACAATAGTGCAATGCTACAGGTACTGCTGGCTGAATCGCTAAGAAACCAGAGGTGTTCTCGCTTATCGCGGCTGCTTTGGCTTTGTTAGTGGCGGAAGGTTTTCGTTCTGATTATATGTCAACCCCCCCACCCCAGTTCAGATTTTCACAAATTTTAAAACGAAGTGTCTAGCGTTACGTCCGACGTAACCCAAGTTACGTCCGAATCTCCGCCTTCCCTAGGTTCACGGGGGAGAGAGAGGAGGGCGGGGGGGAGGGTTAGGTATACGCGTTTCAGTGCTCCGTCCGGACGTAACGCTAGCCACAGCGATTTTAAAATTGTGTCAATGTGGCAGATTGCTAAGTAAAATTTTATTTTTAGCTTCTGTTAAAACAAATCTCAGCAGGTGAATTTTTCCAGTGTAGTACCTTTTATGTACCTCTTAGTCGGTTAAATTTAGAGAGCTGACCTGTTATGCATCTTTCTTGTGGCTCTTTCAGGTCTGGCGAGATGCTCCTGGTGACTTGCACAAATCGCTCTACGAGCACTTTCATGAGTTGATCACCGAATCCAGGTGAGTTCTGTTGCTCCCTTGCACACTCACAGTTCATTTTCAACATGCATGGATATTTAGGTTTTTGTCTACTCAGGCAGTGAAGGCTGAGTTACTAACTTTGGTGAGATGCATGACATGGAAATAGACGAAAATTGAAAAGAGGTTTTATGAAAACATCATTTAAAGATGATGGATGGATAGCAATGTTGTGTCTTACAAATCATTCACAAAATGTCGCAATTTCTAGCAAACCCTGATCTCTTTTAGCTCAATGTTCAGCTACCATATTTTCCTTATAGACAAGCTTTCGAATAAAGCTCCGTCACGTCTACTTTCCCACAGAACATCTGGAAGTCAGTCACTGTTATTTATGGAAGGAAAGCAGCGAATAACAAGGCACTGCTAGTGTCTGAGCTCGAAAATACTATATGGACTTTCCTTCCGAACGTGCAAGCATTCCAGTACAAGTCACTTTTTGGTATTCCATCACCTCATCATTCTCCGAATTCCCTTTTGCAAACAGCGTCTTATCTCTCTTCATTTCCTTTGCACGAAGGTAGACATATGGGCCTCGATGACGAAGAACTTGTTTTGTTTCCGGCAAAACGTGGCAGTTTTATGCATTTCTTATACCGCGAAAGCAGTTCTGTACTTTTTCAGTTGCGAAAGCGAGGCGAAGAATTTATAATGGCTGCATAGCGCCGTTGTCGGCGGTGTTTTGTAAAGAGATTCTCCGTCCCACGTGCAGTGAGCAGAAGGCGAACCTCCGGATTCTGCGTGAGCTGGAGATGGTCACGAGGCTGCTAATGATGCTGCGCGACCCGTGCCTGAGCGCCTCCACAGTGCGGCTGCTCTGCAACCTGCTCAGAACTCTGCTGCACAGCACGCAGCGCAGCGGAGACATCCTCAGGTGAGGACAGCTCGGGATCGCAGTGCCGCCACAGTGCCCGAAACGCGTCTCTGACTGCCGCGCTTGCTGCGTCCTAAAATGCGGTGCCTCAATTTCCGCCCGACGACGTCGCAACAGTGTCGTGCCGTCACCGACCGCAATCCTGGAGGCGGGCAGAGGCCGACGTGGCGGACTCCAGCTCAAGTCGCCCTTCAGCATGACGATCCAGGGAAGCTTCGGTGGCAGGGTGTCGGGACGCCGCGACGACGATGACACTCGCGTTCGCTCGTGCTCTTGCCGGGACTTCCGGCACCAACCGCCGGGATTGGGACGTTTGACGACACAACACGCCGGCTTCTGCGACGTCGTTTGTTGCCACTTTGGGATCACTTTCGATGCATGAGCAGGATAGCACGCTTATACGTGCCGGTCGAAGACATATTTCAGGCACCATTGTTTCGTGATGAGTATTGGGGGGACAAATCAAGCTTTAAATCCAGTTCAATTTACATCTGTTTCGGTTAATACCGTATGAGGAGTCTGACACAAATTGTCTCAGGATGCTAAGAAAAACATTATTACTTGAAATGTAATAAAAATAAAAAGCACAATTCGAAAACTTATGCGGTGGTGACATTTCTTGAGACACAGCTTTGAAAACAACATAAAAAGGTACCTTTTCTCGTGGCCCCATAGAATAAATGTTTTGAGACGTCATATACTTTGTCTTGGCTTCAGAAATGTACCCCGTGCTCGGTTTATTGCTCGAGTAACCATTGTACAAAATACGTAGCATTTTTGCTACAGACTGTCTTTTTTTTTCATTTTTCTTTTTTTTTTTTTTTTGATATTGTTTCGTTGTTGCCCGCTGAGCCATGTGGACGGCTAATGGGGCCTTGTCAAGCAGTGCAAATCTGCCTTTTGCCTCGTTAACCTAGACCTAGTGTCTGACTAAGTAAACAGCAGGATTGTGCAAATATTAAATTTTTCTAATAGCAGTTTAGAATAATACGCTATTCGATATTCACTTCAAGGTGAAGTGCGAGATTCATATTATTCTAAGTGTTGATTGAAGCAGGTTAGCCCTGCTGAGTGCACTTCTCACTGAACACCGGTGCACTGCGGAGAAGCAACACCTGCAGAGCTCGCTTCCATGGATGTTGCTTCTCTGCACTGCACCGGTGCTCAGTAAGAAGCGCACTCAACAGGGCTAACCTGCTGCAGTCAAAACTTTTAAACAAATATTGTTTAAAAGCACACTTTCAAAGTGGGATAGTGCACCACGCAGCTGTTGTATTTAAGAAAAAATGAAAATTTTGTGAATGTCGGATTCCTCTATTGCAGTAAAATTTTCAAAATTAAACTGTGGCTATTATGCAAGAGTATGATAGGCAGAGATGCCCTGGCAACCTGCATTCATTGTTAGTGATTGTCTTTGACAGCATTAGCTGTTATAGGCTCTTTTCACCACTGGAAATGATGTACGATGTTGATGTTGTAGTTGCAAATGTTGCCAAATCCTGGAAAACGATCGCCCGCCGCCCTCGGGAATCGAACCTGGGTCTACTGCGTGAAAAGCGGAGGCGTTACCACTGAGCTAGGCCACGGCGTTAATAACTCGCTCCTAACTTGGGCTTTTTGTAGTACCCGACGCCCACTGCACACGCTCTCCGGAAAAAAAAAGTAGCCTATAACAAAACGTTGTCGTAGCACTGTCAATGCCAATAGCTTGTGCCGGGAGACGCACTTTCACGCGCTCCGGAACAAAAAAATAAAAGCGTTCGGAACAAAACAGATGTCTATTTTGTTCCGAACGCTTACGTCCTCGCACCCCACTCCCCCACGTTGCTTGAACGGGACGCCGATGCCCAACGACTTCGCCGTGACGTGGTGCAGCTATCGCTGTGACTGTACTGTAAATTAACACTTGACTGCTCAATTTTTTTCCAAACTCGAGATTGAAGAAAGGATATTTGCATACAGCAAGCTCATATATAAACCCCTTCAACTAGGTATACCTGGGCATCTCCGTAGGTTTAATTTTATGTCAAATGTGACAAATATGTCGTTTACTTGTCATTCTAAGGTAGGCATTGGACTTCCCTGGGCCACAGTTCATAAATATAGTAAGATTAAAGTTAGCTTAGAAGTGGACAAGTAGAAGCTTGGAAACACTTTCATAAGTTCAGCTGGCCTTCATCTTAACAGGGTGCAGTAGCAAAATGCTTGGAGAAACCATTTGTTATATACTACTAGAAAATATTTGGCCAACACTATTCTCTATGAATTTGCTTCAAACTCAAAATCCACTATTTGCACATTCCTAATAAACAGACAAACTGGTTGGTGTGACCTCCTAGCAATTACAGCTGTTACACTTCTTTGATCTCTGCTTTTTTGTTGTTGTGATATTTATGTGTTTTCTTTTTGGCGATTGAGATGCTATCTTAATTTTTAATCTTGGTTTATAATTACAATAAGTCAGAAGCTAAGGCATGCAGTCAAAGGCAGTAAACAACATAAAGATATCATAAACATTCCTACTTCAACCAGAGATGAGCCAAGAATAAAAAAGAGACAAACGCATGTACATTGTGTCAAACTAAGCCTTATAAAAACCCTCATAATGCAGCAGTATGAGCTGAGCTTAGTTTGGCAGTCTTGTTTCAGTGTCCAAATCTAACGTCTTGACTCCATTTCAGGTTCGGCCAGTTCATGGTGTCCACATTACCGAGACCTTCAGTTTCCGAGAAGCTGCTCAACCTGAAGAGGGAGACTGACATGTCCGAGTCTTCAGGTAGAGTTTTCTTCTTTCGTATGGTTCGTGCTTGTTTCGATTCGAATAATGTTGACCATGGTCTTTATTTGCACTGTGGGATATTTCGCGGTTGGGGCTTTTGCTTTCGTATAGGACCACTGGACGAGACTGCTCTACTGATTCACAATGTCTGCCTGAGGAACCGCTGCCTCCACATCCTGCACCTCATGACCTATCAGAACTCGAAAAACGTCAATGTTCCGTAAGTGTTGATTCCTTCCTTCACTTTTTTTTATTAAAGCTCCTTACAGCTCGTAGTATCTTCTAACCAGTCTTGCGTAACATCAACCAATGCGTGACTTCCAGGCAT
This sequence comes from Ixodes ricinus, assembly GCA_037355805.1. NCBI lineage: Eukaryota > Metazoa > Arthropoda > Arachnida > Ixodida > Ixodidae > Ixodes > Ixodes ricinus. Next base: position 18,156 of record JAZHYW010035962.1, on the reverse strand, counting down.
GTTAAGTTAGTTTTGGAGAAGCAGGCTTTTTCTTCATGCCGACTAACATTCTAGAACCCTGTTTCTTCAATCTCTGTTAAAATTGTGCACAATTGAGTATTTTACATTTTCTGTAGCTGGGACCTTTGAGCACTGTCCAGCGAGTCATTATGGCTAAAGCAGACATGCATAGCAGAGGCTAATCGATATAGCAAACGTTTCTGCGATGTATGTTTCACTCACATAATATTGAGAACCACTGTAGTAAAGTTCATTGTTAAAAAAAACACTACCGCAAAAAGAAAAAAACAATTTCTGCCAAAAAATGTTGATTTTGAAGAATGCTATATTTACATCCACGAACATCTAGAGAGCATTCCCAGAAAGTTTCATTTGTTTACACTCTATAGTTACTTTCGTATAAATTATTTTTGTTCCACTGATGCTAAAGAGAAAGTAGAGGTTCAAGCACTTTAAATGTGTTTTTCTCCGTTCCACTTTATGGCATAAATTTCACTTTAGGAAAACTATTGTTTGGCAATGGGACAAAAGGAAAGGCTCACTTATTGTTGTTTTCTAACAGTAATTTAATGGGCAATGCAACTGCAGAATTCCTCTTTTACTTTGTGGATGTTTTTTTTTATAAAAGATATAAAGATTTTTTCGACTATTTTTTTCTCATATGCACAAGCATGTACTAAAATATTAAGGTGGGCTAGTTGGATATGCATATTACAAATAAATAGTGCGAAGGTCAAGTATGTACTTGGCCTTCACGCTATTTATTTGTAATAGCATCAGCATGCTTGAAGACACTCCTGATGCAGGGAAGCATTTCAGTTAGCTAGGTGGGATCAGAAATCTGGGGTAAACACTCAATACCTTCTCCGCTTTTCTTTTTTAACAGTTTGAATGTTTGCGTAAGGCACTTATTGTGACAGGGGCACATGCTTTGTGTTATACAATAAAAGTGTAAAGTATATTTTTTTTTTTTTCCTAAGCTTTTACAGGAGAGGTTTTGAACTTCTCGATCTTGAGGAATCCTTACCTGGCTCTGGCTCATAGCCCAGGAACCCCTCCTGGTCTGGGCATTGAAGCAATAAACTAGTTCCAGGGCTTGGAGGACTTGCAAACAATAATTAACATTCTCGGGTGCGTTTGTCTCGTAGCTGTATGCATCGATGGGTGGCCTAAATGTGCCAAAATAGAACTCGAACTGGGAAAACACTTCACTCAGGGACAGGGGGCGGTGGGAAATATTTCGGAGCTCAGGGAACTCATTGAGGAACCATTGAAGGTGCTCTGGGAAGCCCCCAGCATTCCTAAGGAACCTAGCTTTGAGCAGACCCGTGCTCCACAGCATAGCAGCCTCATTGAGAGCTTACCCCTAGTCTCCAGACGCACCTCCCACTGTCCCCGCAGGTTCTGTGAGGAGCTTGCCCGGGTGCTGGGCCTGGACTGGGTGCTGCTGTTCCTGCAGAGGCAGCTGCACCCGACCACGGTGGTGCTGGGTCTGCAGCTGCTCACGGTTCTGCTCAGCTGCCCGACCCTCATGCAGCGCTTCAGGGAGGCCTCCCACAACGGAGGCTGGCTCACCGAGACGGACCTCGTGCTGCAGAACAGGACCACCGTGCTCCTCGGTACGCCTCTTTCTGGGGGCTCCGTAACGCGGCCGCTCAGTGATATCTGTCTGCGTAACGCACGTCGTAGTATTGGCGGGACGGGTCTGTCAAAAGGGGAAAAAATCTGAGGAAACCTGGAATTATGTAATAGTTTGGTGCTGCCAAACCCCTGATAACAGTGATGCACTGAGGTGCTTCTGGCATGTTGCCTCACTATACCGTTAACTCGGCTTAATGGATGAAGCAAAACAAGCCTACTGAAGTTATAAAATTGACAGGAAGCTTGACTTAAACTACTTGTCCAAGTGCTTTTCTTCTTAACAAATGCGAGTGCGTGAAGTCTCTACCTCGGCCTTTGGAGTTCACCGTGATTTCTATTGATCCATAAAAGTCATCAAACTATGAATATGCGCTAAAATGGGAATCTGAATTTGTTGCGGACAATGAGCCTTCACCTTACTAGATCATGTCCCACCTTGTGTAATGATCCTTTTTTCTAACCCAGTTTATTTGCAAATGGTTGCGGACAATCGGAAAATCTGATCATTCTGAACTCGAGTCATATCAGTGAATACCTCAAGAGTTTTGATGTTGTTCCAGAAGTTTGAATCAGAAAGCAACTGAAGAGCTGCTTACGAACGACCAATTATTAATATGAATCACCCGAAAATTGTTGGGTACTTGTCAAAAGGTCGACGACCACAATTATTGACGCAATAACATAACAAAGGGCTAAAAAATAGAGGCTAAACCCAGTGCCAGATAAGTTAGCAGCACATTTAAGACAAAGGATAATGACAGCAATTAAAACTAGCAGTGTATCCTATTTTTTTGTTTACAAATCACATTGCTTTATAAGTTACATCCTCCTATAAACGTCCGTTCTACAAAAAGTTGGTGCTATATAAGTCGCACCTTTGTATAAGTCACGTTTCTAAAAAGGGACGGCACGCTGTCGCCGGAGCCGCGGACCCGTATTGAGCGCTGGGTCGTCTCGGATTTTTAAACCTTATAGTACTGCCTACACCTGCAGAGTTTAGGTCCCTACTATTTTTAAAAACATATGGCCCGTTCACACACTTGCGTCAGACTACGATCGACCGAGACAAGACCGGTCTTTAAGCCGCTTGCGATGGCTTACGACCGGATGCGCTGCTGCGGAGCTGGTCGTAAGGTGTCGCAAGAGGCTTCAAAACCGGTCATGTCTCAGTCAGTTGTAGCCAGACACAAGTGCGTGAGCGGGCCTTTGGTCGCACCGTCGTATAAGACACACCAGCGGAAATATGATGAAAAAAAGGATGTGACTTTTACACCAGAAAAGGTGGTAGACGAACTGTTGCCAGGAATCGTCGGCAGTGCAGGTGTTTCTTGAGTCAATGCGTCGCGGAAACTTGTCACCCAAACAACCCTTTGGTGCGTCGTGACGCCATCTCTCTCCTCGGCAGGCTTCAATGTGTCTGCGCCCAACAACAAGGGTGGCAGCAGCCAGTCGATCAAGGCGGAGGTGTACCAGGTGCCGGGCTTTCAGCAGCTGCAGTGGCTCATGTGCCAGCATGTCAAGGTGCCCGACATCAACTTCCTGCTGCTGGCCATGCTCATGGGTCGCCCAGTCACCCGCATCCCCTGCGGCCTCCAGGTATACTGCCGCCTTTCTCCTCGTATTAACACGAAGACGGTACGCTGGGAGGGAGTCAGTTCTTGGTGATTTGTTTCTTGTGATCTCGTGAGAATCTGCGCTCTTGGCATTAATGCTTCGAAACTTTTCTTAATATACTAGTATATTAAGTGGCTTAGGCACTCCACGTATTTGTAAAAGTTGTACTTCATGTTGGCCCTGAAGGTTTGTATGGTCGAACCCGGACATACCGAATTCTAAGGGGATTGTGAAATAATTTGATATATCGATAATTCAATATACAAAAATGTGCTAACTTAATCTCCAATTGAAATTTCTGTGAATCTCTGCTGATGCTGAGGAGTCGTGACAAACGGGAGCTTACCAGTTGACCCATCAAAGAGCCACTAAATACGGTAGAACCTCGTTGAAGACCGACGACCAGTTCGCGCTTTCCACTTTTCCCTCGCTTCCTCCTCTCCCCTTCTACCCTGTCCACCGTTGCCAGTTTCCTCCTCTCCCATGGTGAGGAGGATCTTCTGCCTTGCAGAATCTTGAGTCTGGTCGTCGGCCTTTAAAGCGTAGTTGGCGGGAACCGCGAGCACCGCGCCACACACGCATGCATTTCGCCGCGCCTATGCGCACGCGCTACTGTGACCTCAACAGCACAAGCAACTGAACACAAAAAGAAAAAAAAAAAAAGAAAGAAAACTGCGAGAGGGGCGACGTGTAGAAAAGAGAAGAGAGCTCTCTCTTTATCCATAGAAAAAAAGTCAAGCAATAAAGAAAAGAACTGGCGTAAAATCAAAGACAACAAGAAAAGGCAAGAAAAACAGCAAAACAAAAACAGTAAAAGTAAAAAATAAACAAAGATAAACAAGGTGTTCCTACATCATCCAGAGGCTGTCTCTAAAAGGGGAGACGTGTTACTATATCTGGTTTCGGTTTCTAGATCGCAGCGTACAGAGGTACAAAGACTGACTGGGGCACACAGCCTGCGGGTGTCTGAGTAAGCACACACCATTGAGCGTCATCACATCTCAGAGCCCCCTACTCGTCCCACGACTGCGGGACGAGTAGGGGCTCTGAGATGTGGTGGTAACTCAAGAGCTGGGGATGTCATGGATGAAACGTTGCATGTAGGCCGCTCAACGTCTATACAGGAGAGGGCGCTGCGGTCAAATGCGTATATAATCGCGTTAAACTTTGCATGCATTGGCTGAACGTTTATAGACCAGAGGGCGCTGCGGTCAAATGCTCAAACGCGTATATACACCAACCTTGTTCCATACCACACATTCTCTTTCTGTCATGGATGAAAACGAACGAAAGGCTCCGCATGCTGCGGCTCAGCGTCTACGCAGACAAGCACCACCAGAGCTTCGCCCCAATCAACATCATTCACCACGTAGAGATGCGGTCAATTTTTAGAAAGTTTTGCTGTCTCATTTCTAAAGATAGCCCACCTCATGTTTTTCACCATTTATCTCCTCATGTTGGGTGGACGTCCTTACGGAATTTTTTGGTAGTAATTGGAATTTTAATATCAGCGGTGTTAGTAATTGTGACTATGGTTGTGAGAAGGCGATTATAATCAATGAACGTTCAGGGCAAGAAAGGGAAATTAAAAGTTGGTGTACTGCAACAGCGGGTCCGAACATTTAAGTTGATGATTGGTGGTGATTAGCAAAGTTCAGGATGCAGATCTGTGTTGGCATGTTGTGACGTTTTGCTGCAGTTCTCCCTGGACAACATCTGGTCGTTCCTGTTCGGGGTACCACCTGGTCAGTCGGTCATGTCACAGGGCGACATCAGCTTCGAGCTGGTTGTCGTGCTGCTGGCCATGGTTCGCGTTGTTCTCAACCAGGTAACCCATCTGCTCATTCCTTCTTCCTAATTTCCAAATTCCTTAAAAAATTTCTCAGTTTCCTTTCAAGGTTAGCTTTCTGGTTACTAAGCATATTACATGCCAGGGTGTTGATGCAGTGTTAGAAATTCGTTAGCTATTAAAGTTAATACACAGTGCAGGTTCAACGCGTGTAGAAGAATGTGACGTTCCGAGACACTTGCAGTATGTGCTGTCAGTCTTTTCTCGTTACCAATTGCGATGTGCACTAGCGAGGTCTTGGCTATACTGTTGTGACACAAGCACGAAGACAATGTGAAATGTACCTTTATCGTGCATAGCACGAGTTTGTTGATGGAGTGAGAATGCCATAATGGACTGGTTGTGACCTGTTGTTCTATACTGAAACAGGCCTTGCTCAGAAATGTTGTCCAAGCCCCTCCACTTTGCCAGTTTTATAGGCATCCACAGCATGGATAATAAACTTTTCTTGCAGTGGTAAAGCAGTGAGCTCGGAACAAGACAAAATTCACAGGGTCTTTCATGTTATCCCTAAGACGACTTCAAGGTGAAAGCCCAAGCACCAATGTAAACGTGATAGCTAACCTCCGAAGATTGCGCGCTCTCTGGTGACGCGACTTTTGGCGCCATTTCATTGGCTCATTCGGATTGTGGTGTCGGCTGTGGTCCCGGTGATAGCGAGACCTCCAAAGACAGCGCTCTTTTAACGACACACTTTTGGCGCCGTTTCATTGGTACCTTTCGTGTCGCCGACGCGTTTTCATACTTTCCGTGTCGCCGACGTGTTTTTGCTTAAGGACTTTGAAGGCTCGATTGAACGATGAGACATACCGTATTTACTCGCAGAATGAACACACTTTTTTCCCGAAAAATCGAGGCAAAGTTGGGGGTGCGTTCATTACGCGAGGTAAAATATTTGCGTCCTTATTTACTGGCACAATGAACGGACCTTTTATCCCGCAAAAATCGACGTAACTTCTTATCTCTTTGCGCGCGGCAGGGCGACTCCAAAACCAAACTGCGATGCGCAAAAACAAAACGCTCCTCTCAAAGTTTTTTTTCTTGCTTCCGTGTTTTTTGTTTTTGTTTTTCCCGCCTTTCGCAAGTTGTTTTGTTTGCCCACCCTGCCCATGCATTTGCGACCTCGCTGCACCAGGATAGAAAAGGCTTAGGCGAGGGCTTCTCCGCTTTTCTTTCTTATCTCCTTGCGCGCGGCGCGCGACTCCCTGAACCAAACTACGTTTGTGCAAGAAAAAAGAAAAAGCCTCTATGTTTTCTTTTCTCTTAAATCCGCGGATTGTTTTTTGTTTGTTTGTTTGCAGTCTTTCGCAAGCTGTTTCGCTTTGCTTTGGCGAGGGCTTCACCGCTTCTCTTTCCTATTTTCTTGCGCGGCGACCCCAAGACCAAACTGCGATGTGCAAAAAAAGAAAAAAAAAGTTCCTCTTTTTTTTTTTTCTCTAAATTCCGTGGATTGTTTTTTTTTTTGCCGCCTTTCGCAAGTTGTTTTGTTTCACTTTGCTTAGGCGAGGCTTCTCCAGACTGCGTTGTGGAAAAAAAAAAAAAAAAAAGAGCTCCTTTTAATGCTTTTTTTTTGCTTCCGTTGGATCTTTTTTTATTTTTTTAATGCCTTTTCACAAGGCGTTTTGTTCACTCACGCTGCCCATGCATTCGCGACCCTCGCTGCACCAGAATAAAAAGTGTGTTCATTTCGCGCGCATGGAGGGGGTCAAAATTTTGACGTCCGAGTTGGGGGTGCGTTTATTACGCGAGGGAAAAAAGGTCAAAATTTTGAGGGCCGACTTGGGGGTGCGTTCATTACGCGAGTGCGTTCATTGTGCGAGCAAATGCGGTATAAGGCTTTCACCTTAATAGAGTAGGTCAAGAGGGCAGACTTCACTTCCAGGTTGTGAGGGTCTAGGGAGCATGAGGGCATGGCGGAGGGATAGGGACAATGGGCCTAGGGAAACGGGGAATTGGGAGAAAGGGAGGAAACCAGGGATAGAGTGGGGATGGGAGAGGGTGCGAATGGGCGAGACGTGTGCGGAGGCGACAGTTGGGACTGGGACAATAACAAGTCATATGGAGTTAAGCCTGTGACTTGTTCGGAGTGTGGTGGGGAAACATAACAAGACATTGAATTGCTAGGAAAACATTTTTGAAGCATTTCAATTTTTGCCTCGTCATGCTTGGAGAGTGCTTAAAAGACAGCGTGCTGCAACCAACCTTGCCTCTCCAGCCAAGGGCAAAGGACAGCCCAGGGGTGGAAGAGCACCCGGTGACCCTGGTGCAGTTCCTGATGTACCTGTACCAGAACCGGCAGGACTTCCTAAGCATGTGCATGGGCTCGGACATCCTGTGCGCCCTTGCCTCCACTCTCTTCCCTTTTGTGAGGGGTCCCAGCGAGGCTGCCTCTCCCTCTGACGACTTCCAGGTGGGCCCTTTCTCCTCTCACCAAGGGGAAGGACAAGGGGGAAATTTTGTCTCGAGTCGATTCAAGGAAAAGGGGTGCAAAAATGTTTTGAAAAAAAGACACATTTTGGGTCATTTTGTCGCTAGAATGACAGTGCACGCCATAATATTCATTTCCTACTAATTTGATTCTCGTGATATTTGGTTTAAAGGGAATGACAGCAGATTGGGAAATTTTAACTATTGTCACTGTTCAGGACTTTGAGAGCATCGCCAGACACAAGGACTTCATCCATGGCCATGATAATTTCTATAGGACCTCTTCACTAAATTGTGTGTTTTCATTACAATTGCCGACCAACTTTTTGGACACTGATAATTCAGTCTTGTTCGATATTTCAGATCTAACAAGGAGCCGTGACCTATCCGATGGAAATAGTGCATATTTAGAACCAATGGTCCGAACAGCTTAAAGTCCGAAAGATTTTTCTGACAAAATCGTCGCGAGCGATCAGTGCGAAGCACCACCGAGATGCGGCCATTTTGGATTCAATGTTGGCTGCACACGGATTGGCTTGGTTTGGCAGTGCTACTTGAGTACTGCTAAGTTTTACTGCTAGGTAACGGTGTGCGGCTTTTTTTCTCTAGTTGCGCGTCATTATCATCATCATTGTTGTTACCATTTTGCTTTGTTCATTCGCCGTTGCAGTCTTTGACTTGCGCCTCTCAATCTTGATCTCGTCTCGCCGAATCATGTTTTTGGACTACTTTGCCTTGGACGTCATTGCCCCATCTGTTCCGCCGCTGCGATGTGTTGCTAAGAAGCACAGAAAGTACTCGACCATTATTCTAGAAAAGAAGGCAGGGATTCTCAACCTAATAGAACGTTACTGAACGCTTACGGAGGCGTAAACTGAAACAAGACGCAGGCGTAACTTGAAGCAAGGCACTATATACATGCTTTTAGGCCCGCTTAGGCGTAATGAAAGCAAGTTTATTAATCTGCTGATTTTTCAGACTGCTTTATTATTCGGACGTTTTCGGTCCCTGTGGAGTTTGAAAAATCAGTCGGCAACTGTACTACTATACAGTACGGCCCAATTACAATGAACCCAGAAATAGCAAAATAATGGATATAATGAACTGATGTCTCATTATTGTTTGTATAGTACCTGCAATGTAATACGAGTTTGCTTCTAACGAAAAACCCCGAGAGGCCCAGCTCGGATATAACAAAACAAATTGACAAAAAGGTAGTCAGATTAGACGCAGAAAAAGCTGTTTGCATATATTTCTAGAAACTAAGCACAAAAACAAAAGGCCGCATACTGATAACGCAACTAATGCGCCCGCCACGCTTTGTCTGATTGAGAGAGAGCTCGCGGTGCTCGGCAAGTTCGCCTTCTCCGCAGTACACGGGACGTGCACCGCTGCACAGTTATGCAAACATATCAATATTTTCGGCATTCTTGTTCCACGTTTTCTGTTCTCCAGACTCCGGCCCACCGTCTTGCCTGATCTTGTCTACCGTTGGCTACGGTGTAGTCAAGATGGTGGGACGAAATACTTTAGTCGTGTCGGTCTTGCTACATTACCCAGTCCCCTAATCTCACAAATTGGGCGCGTATCGGCGTATCCGCAATTGCCGTCCTCTTTCGCTGTCTTCGGGCTCCTCTCAAATCGCTCACCGCACCTTCCGGACTTGACCACCCTGCGCGTTTCTCTCTTCGACTACGAGCCTATGCCAAAGTTTCTTTCGGCAAAGACGCGGACCCCCCACCATGCACTAGGACTGCGCAACTCTGCCTGGCTGAATCTATCGCTGCTGACCGTGGCTGTCCTCGGATTTTGCGAACGAGGTCGTTTTCCGGACCACCTGGACGTGGAGGAAGCTACCGAAAGCTACGAGGATGGCTACAACTCCGTACAAAAGAAGGCGTCCGCCGGAACGGCTCTCGCCGCGGTGGATACCCTCCGAGAGTACTTTGCCAGTGTCGAGCGGATCGGACTTGGAAAAGCTTTTTCCTGCACTTTGGCGCAATTCAGCAGGCAATCGGAAAGGCGTTCATACGCAGCGCGTACGATCGACGGTTACTTTGGAGTCCATTAAAATCTCGTGCTGAAGCAGCCAATTTCTCGTTTTTTCGAAGTCCACATATAGCAAAAGACACACCCTATACAGTGCAATACACTTGTAACGATAATGAGAAAACCCGAAAATTGAATCGTTATAACCGATTATCGTTGTATCTGGACTAGAAGCTGGGCGTCTCTAGTCTTGAAATCTTAGAAACTGATTGTTATAAGCGGTACATCTTTATATCTGGTATCGTTTATGTGGATTGCTCTGTGTATCGAACAGATTTTAGATTCCCGCAGCATGCGTTATAGGCAGGCTATACTGTACCAGGTTTTAGTACCTTATTATTTTTGTCACAAAATCTCAAGATTGGTACCCATAATGACATGAAAATTAATACAGCTAATTGCTAAAGCGTGAAAGGGACTTGTTTTATTGGATTTATATATATATAGAAGCAACATCACACAAAGGTGGAATGCTTTTTCTGTGCATGACAGGAAAAAAGATTTATTGCTTGGCTCGACTGACGAGCGAGGGCTTTGCGATTGCGAACCTTTTGGAGTCCACGGGGCCTCATTTGAAAAGCACTGTGATAAGGAATAAACATTAAGGTACTGTGTCCTGCAACACATTAGACTTTGCTAACTGTTATCTGATAGCAGATTTGGTCTGATGCCACTCCAAGCTCATTCGCTTCTCGGCCATGGTGCCATGCTAGAAATGTGCCAATATGTGCAATCTTTTTATAAATGAGCGAACATTTACGTGTTCATTCCTCTCCTGTTTAGATAATATCAAACTCTGAATGCTCGGAAGCCAATGCCGGACTGACCAAGCACTCGGCGCGTAAATATGTGATGGACTTCCTGAGGATCATCATTGTGGACAGTCTGTCCTTGGCATTCCCAACCAAGCAGCCTCCAGTCATTGACCTCGTCTTGGACGTGAGTGCCTTTCATTAATACTTTCACGTCAGCTAAATTGATTATTGTTTTTTTCCTCTTACATAGAGAATATGTTGATGTTTCTATCTTTTTTTGCCATACAGTAGGCTCACGATAATTCAAACTCTGATATGTCACACGTCTCATTAATTCAAACAAATTTCAACATTTTGTTTGTCCCACTATGTTTTTAATGTATTTATAAGCCGCTTAATTCAAACGCGCTTTCATGCAATTCATAATTTTTTCTCGTGGCTCTGTTGAGTGCGCTTCTTTCCGAGCACTGGTGCACTACGGAGAAGCAACACCTCACGGAGCTTTCTTTCGCAGGTTTCACTCCTCCGCAGTGCACTGGTGCTCGGTAAGAAGTGCGATCAACAGGGCTAATAGTCCACACAGACAACTTTTTTGCTGGATGAATCAAAATTAATTTTGTTTTGAGGTGTCATGTGCATGCCTAAACAGTCCACGATAGACAACATTTTTGAGGGATGAATACACTTATACATTTCACCAATGTTTCATGTGTGGCATACCTGCTTATGAATAGTAGGCCGGTGTAGAAGAAATTATCAAATATCTGCTTTGTATGTGTAACCATCCATATAACAAGCCATAATCTTGATCTTGCATTATATTTAGATGAATTTCTGATAATTCAAACGAAATTCGTGGCTTCCTGGAGTTTGAAATGATGAGAGTCTACTATAAGCAAAAATAGTTTGTGTCAGCAATCCATCGTATCTAGATGTAGCATTGACTGCAAGTAACTATTTGTTATGTGTGTATTTTAAGGTTTCATATGCTTTTACAGCTTTGTCATCTTTCTGCCATATTTTGAGATTCTAGAATTTAAGGGAGTGGTCAGGGCATCCTAAGTCTGCCTATCCCACCTACCTCATCTTCTCCCTTTTCCATCCTAAATGTTCCTTGTTTGTATACATTCACACTGAAACATGCACTTTTATGGATGTGAGGACGTCATAATTCGAAGTCTGGTGCATTCCGGCATTCCTTTTATAGGATTAGTGGGAATGATGATAGCTGTTCCAGTCCTCCTACGAACTGGGACACTGCCAACACACTACGATCGAACTCGGATATTTTGAATTCAAATGGGATCCAAAAATAGTTAGATAGATCTATAATTTGATATGCAAAAGTATGTTAACTTAAGCTCCAGTTGAAATTTCCACGCATCTTTGTTAATACCAAAGTCTTGACAGATGGGAGCTCACTAGATAGAGCATCCAAGAGCCGCTTAATACAGTAGAAACTATGTTAAAGCATAGCTGGTGAAGACCGCACACATCGCCGCGCTTAGGCTCGCTCCTGGTCGCGACCTCTACACAGCACCTCGAACAGAACACGAAAATAATTTTTTTAAAAAATCATTAGGCATTCCACCTGTGTGGAGGTGGATGACCAGCGAAGCTGTTTAGCACATGACACAGACCTGCCCCGAGGAGGCTGGCCAGGACTGCCACCCGGCAAAAAGTAGACACGCGCAACGGGACCACCACCCCGGTAGAGTGGAAGGAAAGGAAACTAGGCACGCAAGCGGCTTGGAACAACGACAAAGAGAGGGCGTGTGCGAGCGTAGACATGGCCGACGCCGGTCGCCACAGTGGCAAATCTTGAGAAACCTTCATTATCTACCTGAGAGTCTACTGATCTTGAAAATGGTGCCTACTGATAACTAATCTACTGCAGTGAACCTAGTGTAAATTACCACAAGCATCAAGGATAATGCAGGGGATGGTGTTCCACGCCTGCACGTCCAGGCGTTTGCAGCAGTAACTGTTCTAAAGCAAAAGCCTAAAACAAATGGCATCTTGCACGTGCGTTCGTTAACACTTTATTTTGGTTACTGTAAATTACTTATTTTTATGGAAGCTCAATATTTGGCGATTTAGGTCAAAGCTGAAGTTTTGGAATAATTTGCTGATTCTAATTTTTGCGATGCAATGGGATCTGCAATAGATTCCAACTGTGTTTATATTTTACCAAAATTGTTCGTGGGATCTATTTTTCGCGAATTGTATGCGATTCGTGGAATTCGCGTAAATTAGGTTTTCACGAAAATTTAAATGTTTACAGTATTTATTTGAATCTTTTATACGGGGAAGGTATGCCATGCGGCGCCAAGCGTCACGACAGAACTGTTCTAAAGCAAAAGCCTAAAACAAATGGCATCTTGCACGGGCATTCGTCAACGCTTTATTTTGGTTATTTACTTTGAATCTTTTATACGGAGAAGGGCTTATGCGCGTGCGGCATGCGGTGATGGAGCGTAGAGTTTTTAGTCACTGCACACGAAATATCCACGGAACCCTAGCTATAAACAGCTTCGCTGTAAAAAGAAAGAGAAGACGGAAAAAGCTAGTTCCTTTTTGATCCATAGAAAAATGTTGAACAAGCAACAAAAAAAAAAGAGCTCACTAAAGTCTGACAGCAAAAAAAAGAAAAGGCAAAACAAAACTGGCAATGCAATAGCAGGGTAAAGAAAAACGTAAACAGAGATATACAAAACATTCAAAGTGTGATTTCACAACCGTTGTTGTCCTTCCAACCCAACTGTTCCAATCCGAACACTCCCTGCCGTCCCTGCCTGCAGGTGTGCTCTTCCCCTTGCTTTGCCATTCTACACTTTTTTTATGCCCTTGTCTCTCTTTTTCTTTCACGAATGCTCTTTCCTGTTCTTTAGCTGCGTGTCCAGGTATCGGGTGTCTGCCTCCATGGGAGTTCGATACAAAAAGCAATGCTCCTATTCTATTACATGTGATTTTCAAGGGGATGTTTGGACGGTTTGATATACCGTGATATCCCGAGAAATTGGCCACCCAAAACTGAGAGCACATTAGGTAAAAATAAGGGGTAGGCTAACATTCGGTGTTCACAAGGTAGTTCAACTTGAGCCATTGAAAAATAGAAAGTCCTGCTACAAATCAGGATGGGCTATCTTTTGGGGATGGGTCAGTCTTTTGGGATATTACGGTAAGCAATTATGTGAAATACCTGAGTGTGATATAACCACGCTCGACTTGCTTGTAACACATCTCAGGATTGAAACCAAATCCTCAATGCAAATTGTTCAGATAATTGTTTTTTGTATGTGAATGTGGGCAGGCTTACCCGAGCCAGGCGACGCTGAACCAGCAGAAGGAGTTTGTCACGGAGATTCTGTCATCCCTGAGGGAGCACCTCCTGGCCGCGGACGTCCTGCTGGGAGAGCACGCGGCCCTGCCCATCACGGCAGGAGGGAAGTACACCAACATTGCACCCAACATCTTCTACCTGACGTCCTGCTTTGTGGACAAGCTCTGGCAGAGTGAGTTGTGCTGCCTATTGTTTCTTGGGTCAAGTTGCACAACAGAAAAATTATCATTGTTTGCCAAGGTCAAGCTCAGCACGTGTGCTTTGCTAGCAGTTCTAAGAAAGCTGCAAGTAGGATTTCGTAGCTCACTACAAAGCCGAAGCTAGGGTGCGTGAGTCTTCCTTCGGAATTTGTCTAGGCTGCACGAGCGAGATAACCTTCCGGAGCTGCGAGTGCATGTCTGTCTCCTCCTCGCATGTTTCTTCTTCCGTCTCTGGAGTGACAACTAGAAATGGTTAGGGACCAGCCATACAACACATTGTGCATTAAAAAGCAAAATTTTATGAAATGAGTCGCAAAACTCGTATACTGCTGGGCCGCTGACGTAATCATTGCATGTGCCAATGTCAATAACTTTTGTGTTAAGTGTGTTCATCTCCGGTTTTTCAGACGTTTACACGCGGGATCCGCACGAGGTTCTAGACTTTATAATCAAGCTCCTTGGTCAGGTGAAACGGAAAGGTAAGGCTCTTCACTTTAGTCAAGATCTAAAAAATTGTGCAAACTATGCACAGCCAAAGGCAGTAGGGCTTATCTTAATAAACATTCACTTATAAGTGTTTTTTTTTCTCTCTTCGTTTTCTTTCAGGACTGCACGTGCAGACAGAAAATGTTTATAAGAGCATGAACCGTACCCTGCTGTTCATCCTGTCCAGGCCGACAGAATGCGTCGCAGGTAATTCTTCTATGCCTTACGGCAGAGGTTCTCCGACGTTTTATTTCGAGGAACCCCCTCTTTACGGATTTACAACCATGGACTGCGTCCCTGTCTCGACATTGATGCATTGAAGCAGTGCAGAAGCCTACAGACCTTGTAAACAATATTGCACATAGAGCTACACTTCATTTCATCTTACAACGAAACGAACCGCAGCTAAAGTTACATGAGTCATTCCAGCCAATCCAGAGGTGTGAGCGCATCACAGGACATATCACATGACAACGTGCATTGCAGCAGCGTCCCTCTAGAACGCCACGCGACACAGGACGCGATGGCACTCGCTGCGTCTGCTGCATTTCGTTATAAGGTGAAGCGGAGTATAAAGAGTGTTTGGCTCATGGTTGCGCATCAGTGGGTGGCTCAGGTCTTCTAAAATACTGCTTTAAACTAGAGAAACGCTTTACTTGAGGGCTGGGATGAGCAAGGAAATTTGGGTGCTTGGAGGACCCTCTGGGGAACTTCTTGGAACCATGTTTGAGAGTCCGCGCCTCGCAACAGCATCATCACAAACTCTGGAGGTGACGCACGGAACGGCCTCGTCTGTTACAGACCAAATGACGAAGCTGGAGTGCCTCCAGAAGATGATCATTCACCGGACCCTCATGCTGACGGCGGCCAACTCCGAGTCGGAGTTCATCCCCTGCCTGTGTTACTGCCTGCTGCAGCTGACGGCCGACGCTCAAATCAGGTGGGGCAGAAGATCAGCCGTTCTCGCAACCCAAGTGTCACGCGCGAAGTTTCGATCCTCATCTTCTTTCTAGACCTTTGGAAGACAGTTTCTCGACGGGGCATTTTGTTACCCGTGGATTGCTGGTGTAGTGAAAGCCTCTCTTCTCGGATGCCTGCGTAGCGGGGCCACACAAGGACTTGTAGTAACCTGGTGTCCCTTTCGAAGCTTCATTCATTCTTGGAACATGTCGTTGCAATTGAAAGTTTTGATGCGCCTTCAGTTCTCGAGTGTTGAAGTGAGCAGAATGTACCTCGGAGGTTCGGGAGAGGTTATTGAATTAAATTTGGTAAAGAAAGAATAAATTTGAGAGCATGTTTTTCTTTGTAGTTTTCTTGAACTTTCTATAACAGTTCCTCTTGTACAATCACATCTGGAAGCTATGTAAGAATGCCTACACATTGTTTTTAAAGGTGTGTTCGTTTGCCATTGGTTATCGTAGATAATAAATGAATTACGTAACATTTGCAAGTTTTACGACTCCAGTCTACGATTGATTTGTGAAAATATTTCATAATTGGAGACGCGACTCGTTTTGAGTTGTTGCCACCTTAATTTGATATTGCAGATGGTGATATCGTGATAAACACTCGGAGAAATACCATTATTCCAGTTCATCCCGAGAGCAAATATTGAGTAACGTATTAGTCAAAACTATACTGCTTGAATATTCTGACAATCCTAGTTTTGTATCCTTAGTGGGTCTAGAGGGAATAATGAGCTTTCAAATTTCCTAAGGTTTTTAACGTGAGAAAATGTTGTTCGTCCCCATAAATTCACATTTTGTTATCACACATTCACAAGGCAGTTTGGTTTACTCTGATTTTGCTTGTGGATTCTTAATAATTGTTCCACGTCCGGGAAGTCATTTCCGTGCAGTCTTTCGCTTAAAAATGTCTCTTCATCGCGTCTCCGCAGCATGGAAACGGTGCGCCGGACCACATGGCACATCAACCTCTGCGTCTTTTGCGGACCGCTCTCGGAACGTACCCGACAACCGGACCCTGACCTCGTCCGAGGAAGGGAACCTGTTGGTTGCCTCTGCAGGCTGCAAAGTCTGGGAGATAGTTTACCTCTCGAAGAGACAGGTGCGTTTCTGGCGTGCCGCTACCGATTCGGAAAGATGCGAACATTAGGCGGGGCCTGAAAGGAATGCTGATATCTAAAAAGAATGTCTAATTTTTGCGTACGAAACATAAGGCTAGGGCAGGGGTTCTCAAACTTTTCGATCTCAAGGAGCTCCTTCTCTGGCTTGACTGATAGCCAAGGTCTCGACATCAATGCGATAAAGCAGTAAAGTAGCGCAGAAGCCTAGAGACTTTGTAAACAGTAAGGCACATACTAGACAGTTTCTGGCTCATAGTTACGCATCAATGGATGTCTCATAAGGCAAAAGTGCTTAAATTGTATAAACACTTTACTTGGGGTTTTTAGTTGCACTTACAGAAACATAGAACTCCAAAGAATTCCTGCCGCGCACACAATGTTCCTGTGCACTGCACTCCCTGCGTGCAGGCCCTGGAGGAGCTGTGCAAGGTGTCCCTCCCGGCGGCAGAGGGCAGCACGGGCCAGATCCCGGACCTGCAGTCGCTGTGGGAGGTGCTCAACGAGCCCTCGTGCCGGGCCTGGATGAGCTTCCTCGAGGTGGAGCGCAAGAGCGGCTACACCCGCGAGGTCATGCAGACCCAGATGCAGACCGTCAGTCAGGTATGCCATGGGGGGCCC
The DNA here is from genome assembly GCA_037355805.1 of Ixodes ricinus. Classification (NCBI taxonomy): domain Eukaryota; kingdom Metazoa; phylum Arthropoda; class Arachnida; order Ixodida; family Ixodidae; genus Ixodes; species Ixodes ricinus. The sequence continues at coordinate 1,088 of JAZHYW010035962.1, read as the reverse complement.
TTTGTCTTTCGCACCGCTCGGAAGAACCGGTTGCGCCATCTCCGAGTAAGGGTGAGGTTTCGGGATTAGGTATGGTGTCCGGATTGCGTCTCAAACTGGCGCGTTTACCGCGTCCGAAAACGGTCTCTCGATTTCCGCCCGGTGACGTCGTAGAAGTACCAAGTCGTTGCCGGTCGCGATCCTGGCGGTGTCCCGGCAGCGGTGCCGGATGTGGCAGACGCCTGTGCTGCTGCGGGTCGCCCTCCGGCTTGTCTAACCACGCAAGCTCCGCGCAGCCAGGAGCTGCGAGGCCACGACGACAGCGACACTAGCATGTGCTCATACTTTTTGCGGGGACTTCCGGCAGCAACCGCCAGGATTGCAACGTCCGACAACGTGACGGGCCTGCTCGTGCGACGTCGTTTGTTTCCACTTCAAGACCAGTTTTGCTGTGTGGGTGGAATGGGATGCTAAGCACGCCATTTCGAAATGCAATCCAGGAGCCACAAAATGGGGCACCCTCGCATTCGGCCTCTGGGAACGGCAGCATTCTCTCAGTCGGAGAGTTTGATGGAAATAAGCTTGTTTTGCATTCGCAGATGCGCTTTATAATTTGGTTATAGTACCGTAGGCTTATCGGATCATTTCAAATTCAACCTTAGCTAACTTTTGGGGATTTTGGGGAATGCTGCCTCTAGCATGACAACTTTGTTTTTACAAAATGTCCGTGCTCTTTGGTACCAAGAGCTTTTTCGGGGCCCCTTGCTCGCATGAAAAGCTGGAAGCATGGAGGAGTTTTTATGTGGAGTCCAGGATCGCTACTTTCAGATTAAAACATTATATTTTTTATATTAGTTAAACATTACTTGGGAGATTAAATTTAAATCTCCCCGTTTCACTGTGGCTGTTTAACTAAAAGTGCTGATGGCGATTTTAAGTCTCAACTATTGGATAGTAGGATTTGGTGCAGTCTATTTATAGCAGTCTCACATGTCGCAAACTCCTGTAATATAACATCTGTGAACACACCATCAAGTTTTCTGTAGAACACATTGTACATTCTAGGCAATGCCCGCATGCATACTGTGACCCAATGCAGCCAGAGTCTA
>JAZHYW010035960.1:0-16723 GCA_037355805.1 Ixodes ricinus | reverse complement strand
ATGTCCGTATTTGAGCCGCAATCGCGTGAAATGTGTGAACATTTGTTATTTTTGCACAACGTTTACGTGAAGGTAGCGGAGCGGCTACCAGACAGATCATAATGATATTACTATATCTATACTAGGCATGCTTAGGGCTTTCTATAGAGGCTAAAGAAATAAAATGTACCTTAGTACAGACAAAGTAATGACTTCTCAAAATTAACCCAAAAATCGACCTGGTGACGAGTTTGACTTTTGTTGTAGAAAACAATCAAATTATTAAAAATATTTTAATACGTCAGGTATCTTTATAGTAGCTATTAGCAGCGTAGGGAAAAGTTAAAAGGTTGTAGGAAAAGCACCCCAAAGCGCCAGCAGAAAGGGGTCAAACACGCCCGACCTGCGACGAGCAGGCAAAAGCACTAGTTTCTGCCACTGCGGCTTCTGCGCTTCAGTAACTCGAGAACAAAAAATCTGGGGAACATGCGGTTTGCGCCCTCCTTCACTTGAGAAATGCCCCCAAAACATATATTTTTTTCGTAAAAATGAGAAAAAATTAGTGCCCTATTCAGCCCGCCCGATATGGGAGGTTTCATCTCCAATCGGGCAGGCTAAAAGAAACTAATTTTTATTTTTCACGAAAAAAGATATGTTGGGGGCATTTCTCAAATGAAGGAAGAGGCGCAAACCTCGTGTTCTCCAGAGTTTTCGTTCTTGAGTTGCGAGCGTAGAAGCCACGGCGGCAGAAACTGGTTCGTTTTTTGCCTGCACGTACGCAGGTCGCGTGTTTGACACTCTGCTGGCGCTACTGTCTTTTCTACACCATTTTAACTTTTCCCCCTCGTTTAGTAGGTTACTATAAAGATACCTTGACGTATTAAAATATTTCTAATAATTTGAGTTGTTTCTAAAACAAATGTCAAACACGTCGCTCATGAGTCGATTTTTGATCAATTTTGACGAGGTCATTTACTTTGTCACCTGTGCCGGAACGTAAATTTTATTTCTTTAGCATCCATAAGAAAGCCCTAAGCATGCCTAGTATATATATAGTGACTATCATTATGATCTGGCGAGTAGCCGCTCCGCTACCTTCACGCAAACGTTGTTAAAAAATAACAAATGTTCCCCACATTTCCTACGGTTAACGGCTCAAATAGCGGACAGTACTAACCAAAATATGTGCATTTCTAAATTATTTTTTCTTGTAGTGGATTCTACTATATCTACAAAGAATTTAAAAAAATAAAAATTTACAAAAATGGGGTTTTTTGAGAAAAATCGACTTTAAACTTTCAGCATTTGTTATTTCATACTAGCGTTTGCGTGAAGGTAGCGGGGCGGCTAATCAACAGATCATAATGATATTATTATATCTATAGTGGGCTTGCTGGAGCTTTTCTGTAGAGCCAAAGAGAAATTTACCTTAAAGCGGCCTGCAATCATATTTAAGCGTCTACCTTTTTGCGGTTTCCACGTCTCTTGGGGTTCGGGCAAGCCAGCGGGCACGGAGAGAGAGTAACTAAATATCAGTGCGCCGTATTTTAGCCGGACAGCACGGAAACCTCCTCCACCTACGAGCGGCCCGCGTCGCCCGGCTAAACGCGCGCGATATGTGGCGTCTTAGGTCCTGGCTTACTTACTAGGTCAGAGCTCGCTAAAAGCTTTTTTTAGTCAAGATACAAAATATAATGTCGCAGAACCGTTTTCAATTAGTATGAAAGTCGCTTTCGTTCACTATTTTAGATCAGAAAAGAAACAAATGCAGTTTATAAAGTACGGAAACAAGAAATGACCCGTCGACATACCCGCCACCAAGTGGCGGAAGAGAGCGGCGCATACTAGAAAAGGAGGCTAGTGGGGCGAGACACCAACGAAAGAGGCCCGAGCGTAGAAACGTGCCGGGTGTGCGTCTGTGGCCCGGCGCTGCGGTCGTATACCGGCTCAAGGATACGACCGGTTCCGAGCATTCCGAAGGCCCAGCCGGCGCGGGCCTTCGGAATTTGGTCATTTGGCCCGGTATGGCAGCGCGGGAAGTGGCTCCCGTTCTGAACTGATCTTTACCCCCGTGTTTGCTGTCGTTTGAGGCCAATGAAGTGTTATACCCGAAAAGAGTCTTTGGTCGCGCAGCAAATGCAATGCGAGCCGCCCTGGCCGCATGTTACGCACTGGCTCCCTTGGCTCCGTCCTGGAGTTGGCCTTCACCTGTCGCCAACGGCAGCAAAGCCTATTGTCACGTTGGGCCCCGGCGCGCGCCAACGGCGCTAGACAGTCACGTTCAGATTCCCGAGACCGACCCTTGAGTCATCGGGCCGGTGGTGGCCTTCGAGGAGGGCTCCAAACACAAAAAGAACGTCTCCCGGAGGCCACGAGACCATCTGGGACCGCCAGCCTTCGCAAGGAGAAACACCGGCGTGCGTGTGCGTGCCTGTGTGTGTGTGTGTGTGGGTCTGTCGGTGTTGGGTTTCAGCAAGAGCGTCGACTCCTTGCATCAGCCACCGAAGCGGGGCAAGAACGTGAAGGGATTGCATCATCTGCCCTTGGTGAAAGAACACCCGGAAATTGCATCAGCCTTCCCGAACTTCGAACACCACGTGAACACTCGAACGCCGGGGAAGGCTCCTCTCTCGCTCCGCGGGCCTTCTCGCCCTCGGAGGGTTATATAACATGGGCTCAGGGCCCGAAGTCGCCGACTGCGGACTGCCGATTGCCGATTAACCAGTCGACCATGCTACTTGTATATTCACTGTATATAAAAGTTCTACTTCAGTAACCCCACTCCAGGCCTGTTTCCTCGGGGCCATGCTAGCAGCGAGCCACAGCCCCGACTCTTGGTTCCGCGCCTGACATCGTCATCCTCCCAAACGCAACACCCTTGCGCGCTTCATACAGCCTATCCAACACATGCTTTAGTGGCGCCCTCTCCGGCCGTCAGACACAGGTGCAGTAGCAGCCGTCGAACGCTTTCGATGAGCTCACTACACCTCCTCCAGTTCACAGACCCCTCAAGCCAGGACCTACGACGTCATGAGGGAGGTTGCTTTTTGCTTGTTTTTGTAATTCTAATTTGCCCTATAACTTCTAAAATAACGCAGGAAATTCGAGAAAAGAAAAGTTTCATTAGAGATTACTACGTTTAGTGCGCTCAGGTGTGGTACAAAATTAAAAACCAGGTCAAAAAAGATTGTTGCAGGGCCTTCAAGTACAGACAAAGTAACGACCTGTCAAAGTTGACCAGAGCGATCATAGTGACGAGTTTGACATTTTTCTTAGAAAACAATCAAATTCTAAAAATATTTGAATACGTCAGGGTATCTTTATAATGCCTATTAAATGAGGGAAAAAGTTAAAGGGTGTGGAAAAAACACTAGTCGCAACTGCGGGTGTCAAACACGCGACCTGCGGCACGCAGGCAAAAACACTAGTTTCTGCCACTGCGGCTTCTACGCTTCGTAACTCGAGAACAAAAAATCCAGGGGAACATGCGGTTTGCACCCTCCTTCATTTGAGAAATGCCCCCAAAACATATATTTTTTCATCGAAATTAAAATTAGACACTTTTAGCCTGCCCGATTTGAGATGAAGACTACCCATATGTACGCTACATTGTGCCCCTGGTTAACCCCTCTGCATTCTGATTCTGTCCATGCAGTCCTCCATTTTGTCATAGTCTGTCAGTGCATTAAACTCTTGTTCACTATACTAAATGCCTTCCCAAGTGAAAATATGAAGTGGTATATTTCAAAGTGGTACAACTTGGAAGTCAAGTGTTACCACTTGGAAGTCAAGTGGTAAGCATCTGGACGTCAAGCGGTACCACTTGCAAGCAAGTGGCATCACTTGGGCTTCAGAGATTGGTACCGCTTGGGTTGCAAATGGTGCCGCATGGAGCTTCAAGTGGTACCACCTGGGTTGAAAATGGCACCAGTTTGCAAGATCACATATATCACTAATAAAACATGTGAATAGCTGTTGCCACAAGTTCAATCCTAGAAAAGGTACACAAAAAATCTACAAATTAAAAAAATCAGCAGAACCCATCCTTTGGGAATGATTATCTACGTTAATGCGAATAGCATCAAACGGTGCGGAGTTATGCGCGTTCGTCAGGTGGCCGGCACACTCTAGATACGCCAGCCCACTCTTGAGGCGATTCTAAATTTGTTGACACTTTCACAGCCCTGCGCACGATCTCCGCAGCCCAGCACGTGCGTTTGTGTCACTTAGGAAGGCGAGCAAAGCACGCGCCATACGCACAAACACTCAAAATGGTACCGACCAGACTTTCTGGCGTCTCAGCTAGTCTCAACCAACGGTACTCTAAACGGTTGTTTATATCTTTACCATAGGACGCGCTTTACAGCGCTGTCACAGCTACCGGTGCGCGCGCGTTCCATGCACGAGGGCTCATTCCGCTCTCGTGAGGCTGAGCATGGCCGCTACGTCACCCTCTCCCGAGCGCGGGAGAGGGTGAGCTAGAGGCAGTGCTCAGCCTCACGAGAGGGAATGAGCGCCCTCGTGCATGGAACGCGCGCGCACCGGTAGCTGTGACAGCGCTGCAAAGCGCGTCCTATGTAAAGATATAAACAACTGTTTAGAGTGCGTTGAATGACTGCCTTCATAGCTCTGTGGTTAGCGTCTGCCTGCTGATCAAAGGGTCAACGGTTCGAATCCCAGCCGGCGCCGGTCTTTTTATTTATTTATCGACCCGCGGCGTAAGAGGTTAGATAGCCAGATAGATAGATAGATAGATAGATAGATACATAGACGAAAAGTGCGTGAAGTATCAAAGAATGCTATTCGCATTAAAAATCAGCAGAACCCATCCTTTGGGAATGATTATCTACGTTAATGCGAATAGCATCAAACAGTGCGGAGTTATGCGCGTTCGTCAGGTGGCCGGCACACTCTAGATACGCCAGCCCACTCTTGAGGCGATTCTAAATTTGTTGACACTTTCACAGCCCTGCGCACGATCTCCGCAGCCCAGCACGTGCGTTTGTGTCACTTAGGAAGGCGAGCAAAGCACGCGCCATACGCACAAACACTCAAAATGGTACCGACCAGACTTTCTGGCGTCTCAGCTAGTCTCAACCAACGGTACTCTAAACGGTTGTTTATATCTTTACCATAGGACGCGCTTTACAGCGCTGTCACAGCTACCGGTGCGCGCGCGTTCCATGCACGAGGGCTCATTCCGCTCTCGTGAGGCTGAGCACGGCCGCTACATCACCCTCTCCCGAGCGCGGGAGAGGGTGAGCTAGCGGCCGTGCTCAGCCTCACGAGAGCGGAATAGCGCCTCGTGCATGGGTACGCGCGCGCACTCGGTGTGACAGCGCTGTCTGCGCGTCTATGGTAAGATATAAACAACCGTTTAGAGTGCGTTGAATGACTGCCTTCATAGCTCTGTGGTTAGCGCGTCTGCCTGCTGATCAAAGGGGTCAAGCGGTTCGAATCCCAGCCGGCGCCGGTCTTTTTATTTATTTATCGACCCGCGGGCGGTATCAGAGGTTAGATAGCCAGATAGATAGATACATAGACGAAAAGTGCGTGAAGTATCCAAAGAATGCTATTCGCATTAAAAGTGTGTGAAGTATCCAAAAGAATGCTATTCGCATTAAAAAAAAAAATCACCTAACGTTTCTGGAGCTCGAGTTTAAGAAACGCAGGGCGAGTCTTGAGCGTCTCGTCATCTTCCAATTAGCGTTCAGAAATTCCCTTGATCCAGGATCCAATTGTTTACTTTAATTGGCTAAAGTCTGCTGATGCGAAAGCGGGAGCGGACTGAGGCATGTGTATTTTAATGCGAGCAGCATTCTTTGGCTACTTCACGCACTTTTCGTCTATGTATCTATCTGGCTATCTAACCTCTTACGCCGCGGGTCCGATAAATAAATAAAAAAGACCGGCGCCGGCTGGGATTCGAGCCGTTGACCCTTTGATCAGCAGGCAGACGCGCTAACCACAGAGCTATGAAGGCAGTCATTCAACGCACTCCTAAACGGTTGTTTATATCTGTTGCCTGTACGGACAGCGCTTTACAGCGCTGTCACAGCTGCCGGTGCGCGCGCGTTCCATGCCACGAGGGCTCATTCCGCTCTCGTGAGGCTGAGCACGACCGCTAGCTCACCCTCTCCCGAGCGCTCGGAGAGGGTGAGCTAGCGGACCGGGTAAACGCAGAGAGCGGGCAGCCCTCGTGCATGGAACGCGCGCACTGGTAGCTGTGACAGCGCTGCAAAGCGCGTCCTATGGTAATAGATATAAACAACGTTTAAATGCGATGGTTGAGACCAAAGCTGAGGCATAAGTGTTACGTGCAAATTTTGAGTGTTTGTGCGTATGTACGTAACTTTGTAGCATATAAGTGACTGCTTGCGATGATTAAATGTAGGGATGTGGTAACAGAATTTAGAATAGAAAATTGAGCTGGCGTATCTATTGTAATACAGCCACAGGATGTGATTTCTTCTTCTCTCACCTCAAATTCAATTATGTCCCTTCACAGCCAATGACAATGCGACATTAGCCGACACGACCATCGGAGAACCAATCATGAACCAGAAAGATAACGAGTCACGCCCTGCGCTTTCTTAAGCCGTCATTTGCCACATGTACTGCATGTACCCGTTTGGGGTGTTGTGTCTTCATTGTTATATTTGCATATATTCGGATAACTTTGTCTCCTTCTATGCTATGTGTTCATTCACTTACTTCTTCTTTATCATCATCATTTTTTAATAAAAGAATCTCATGAGAGCAGCACAGGTGACTAGATGTTCCCTCCCGACCCGGCGGGTCCACCGAGGACTCCACATCCTTTTGACGACGAGATGAACGGTGGATTTGGCATCAAACTCCTCCTCAAGACTTCTTGAGTAAACCAAGGAAGTCTGAAATTCCCTGGGAGCAATGGATTTCACTCTCCGAATGTTTCATAGGGGCATGGGGTGCTCACGCACTGCTCTCGGAATGTCGTCGATACCTGCTCTGCCACTGCCTGGGAGTGGAGGGTCAACGGGTCTTCGACACGCTGCCTTCCTCCAGCGGTGTCGCTGTGCTATTGCCAGCACCACGTCAGCGGCAGCCGCTTCTAGACCTCCGACAGAGACACGTCCTATCAATATAAGAGACTGTCGACACCCTCAGCCGCACTTTAAAAAGTCGTGCAACATCTACCTGGAGCGTCACTGGTTCTGCCAGCGTTATCAATAGTCGATCGCCGTTGACAGTATTCACGTGGAATGTCACCTTCCAGTCAGTCATCGGGGCAGAATTTTTCCCATTGGCATGATAAACGGCACAGTCTATCTTTCCACCAAGCCTCCCGTGAGTGTGTTCCTTCTACCCTGAGTAAATTTGCCTGCTCTACCCAGTTGCAACCCGACCAGCGCGCGATCGATTCCTTTGAAACTAATGACCCTGGAGCGTCGAGCTTTTCACACAGAACGCCTAAGTGACATGAGGCAACTCATCATGACGATTTACTTTTCATGAATTGTGGATTTGGTGTTGACCGCTGCCAAAGCTACGATACCCTTTTGACCCACAGTACGACGTGAATCGGAGCACCACCATCGGCTCCTATCAAGCAGAAAAAATAATGAAGCAGACAAAACCAACCATGGTAGCCAAAGACATGGCGCAAGCGATTTGGGATCCCGTGGGACTTGCCCGAAGGACTTACGGGGGCAAGATGGCACCAAAAGGACAAACAAAACCAAATGTGATGGTCCGGAAAGAACTGAGTCAATCCAAAGTTGTCCTTGTCATAGGTAAATGAGTTCTACCTGTTCAATCATATGACTGTATACCTATGAGCTGTTATTAGATTAGTATTTTTCTGTTGTCGTTGCAGAAACAGTGCACCATTGGAACACCAGAACAAGGTGCCTGTTCAGCAAGTCATCACTAACATGTCGACAGTCCTGTCACAAAAGATCAAGGACTCCCGAAAAGCTAGGAGGCGCCTGTGTTTTGAAGATTTTTAATCTTCATCAGCCAAATTACTTAATTCTGCTCTACAAGCACTCAACTGCAAAAATAAAAGTAAGAAAGACTAACATCTGGCTTTCCTCTTGTGCATCTATATGACAATGTACTGTTTGCAAGTGGTACAACTAGCATGTGGTACCACTAGCAAATGGTACCACTAGCAAGTGGTTCCACAAGTGGTACCACTTGCAAGTGGTTTATTGAACAGGTACCATTTGCAAGTGGTACCAGTAGCAACTGGTACCACTTGCTAGTGGTGCCTGCTCAATAAACCACTTGCAAGTGGTACCAGTTACAAAAATTTTATCTTGGGTTTATCGCCCAGTATTATCAGTTGGCAACAAGGTAGAGGGCGGGGGTTCTTTGGGATGTTTTGAGGCTTGCTGGGGTTCCCTGGCATGAAAAGTTTGACAACCCCTGCACTACACCACCATAACCACTGTGGTAAAGTCCAATGGTCCCTGTGACCACTGTGGATAAAAGTCTGGCAGTTACTGTGACTATAACCACTGGTCACTATGACCACTGTGGTCAAGTCCGATGGCCACTGTGATGACTGTGGTCAAGTCTGGTGACCACTGCGACAATGGCCACCATATCCCACCTACCGAGCTGGTGCCGGCGGTGATGACGATCTTGCTGTCGGGACAGGCGCAGCAGAGGATCTCCCCGGAGGGTACGTCCTCCCAGACAAAGGCAGCCCGCTCGCTCTCATAGGGACCCATGCGAATGCTGTAGTCCGCAAAACCCCACGCCACGTAGCGGTTGAACAGCGGTCCAATCAGCACCTTGTTCTGCTCCACCGCCAGCACTGCCTTCTCATGCTGGATGATCTGCCCCACTGGGCCCTTCAGCTCTGCGGGGAAATCGACGTGCTGCTAAAGAGGCAAGCAGGTCTTGTCTCCAAATGCTCAATATTCTACGGATGCGTGGAAGCTCCCGTCAACATCGCAGTGTTTCTATGCCGAACCGTAGCTATGGAGCTACTCTCAACCTCTTGCTGTTCATCTCGCGGGATGTGTCAGCACTGCTCATAGCTTACGAGCCAACACCTCAAGGTTGGTCTCACCTTTGATTGGATGCAAGGAAGGCTTGAGGTTGTCTAAGTTGTGGAAGAAGAGCTTGTCGTGGCAGTAGCTGAGGCCAGGCATGATGGGGCCTGGGTCCACCACGCTTGTCCTGTTGGTCAGCTTCTTGAATGGGTGAGGCTTCTTGAAAAGCTGGACAACCACAATCGTGCCACAGGCTCACGCGCAATGCTGCAGACCTGTCGGTTGGGGCTATTCACAGCAGGGTTCCAATAAACCCAGGAGTTCCCCTGAACCAAGAGGTTCCCATGAACCCAGGGATTCCCAGGAACCCTGGGATTCCGAGCGCAAGCTCGCTTGAGAAAGCAAACCCTTTCGCTGGCGCTCAGTGGAAGGCCGCACGATCAAGCACGAGTGCACGCTTGTGGCCTTGAAAGCATCTGGGCATGTCATGCTGCACCACATCACGGCGTTTTCTAGGTACGAGAGTGAATCTTTGATGCAGTGGCAAGGCAGCACCGTACATGTGCCCCCTCTTTTCTACCATGGCCAAGGACGCTGACGAAGTAGTCGACCGCAGAACACATGCAAGCTTATGAAGAATGTAAGAAATGGCAGAAGTAGCAGGAAGAGCCTTCACCTGGGCCCCACAGAAAAACGACGATAAGCGGAAGGCCAATCACATATTCTGTGCTTACGAGTCTTTGCCAATTCTTTGCCACTACTCTGTAGCTTTCTAGCGAGTCTATAGCTCACCTGCTTGGGGATCTGGCCAAAATTGTTGATGAAGCCGATGGTGGCATTCTTCTTGAGGGGATCGTCTATGCTGTAGATGTCCACGTTCCCCTCGTAAAATAGGTGGTGGAAGACGTTGACGGCCTCCACCGCAGGCTGGCCTTGCTGTTTGTAGCCAAAGATGAGGTCTATCCACTCGTGCAGGTGGGCACTCACGTAGTCGCTCTCCAACGCCTGTGCAAAGACACGTGGCGGCAGTGTCACTTTCTCCATTTTACGGGGCAGTTGATGCCGCGCATCACAGTCCTTAGATCACTTGGTTTGGAATCCTTTCGTCATGCTACGAGAAGCTTTTCCTACAGACAAACTGAAGCACCAAAGGAGTGCCGCCGACATTAGGAGTCAACCAACTAGAGCGCTTAGAGAACCCGACGGATAAAAGTGGGTTCGGGAAGCCATTGTGTGGAGAGTCGCTGGATGCATCTACTTTTCATTCATGAAGGCTCACGGACCCATCGAAAGGAAGAAGGACTAGAAACAACATCTATACTTGAAGCCTAGGGGTCATGTTATTTCGGAATAATCAAAATGCCACACTAACGATGCTACATTTGATTTAAAAGAATTGTAAAAATCAATTATAATTTCTTGTATAAAAAAAATGTCAATGTGTCACAGCAGACGCTACGAGCTTCTCAGCCAATCCAGTGCCCAACGAGTGCCACGTGACTTTGAGAGATTTGTGCAAGGGGCGGTGCTCACCATTCTGTGCACCCGTATGAATTCTCGTGGGTCGCCCTTCGCCCAAGATGGCAGGAGAATGTCGTCCAGCTGAACGCCGTTCTGTTTGCAGCCTGCAACGGTGTAAACGGAACACTCCGTGATGCGGCACTCGCGTAAAGGGACGCCAGAACAGTTAAATAAGCTACGCTCTGAAGTAACAACGCTTCCGCCATCTCCGTACTTAAAATCCTTTGTTGCTTTATCTGGAAGTGCAGGGAACACTTTTCCATCCTCCGAAATGCTAAAACGGTTTGTGACGAAGCAAGACAATATTGGCTGAGCTTCCAGACGCCGTATCTAGACCTCAGAAAGTCGCATTTTGGAATTGCAAGTCGCCAATTGTGCCTGCCTTGTACCGAGCAACAAAATGGTGCCGTTCGGGGGACTATCAGGGAATGAAGTGTCGGCGCTCTGAGCCACGGGTCGTCAGACTGGGTTCCTGGGAACCCGGGGTGTCCTAGAATACCCTCATAAGTATGCCGAGCTCCCGAATTTCGTCAATTGCCCCTGTTCCTAAGTGTGAGTTTTAAGCACTATTTTATAAGATCTCAGCCAGCCAGTGATGCGTAACTAGGAGCCAAACACTCTCCATTATGGTTATCGCTGTTTACGAGCTCTGCACACTTCTGCATTGCTTTGTTGCATTGCTGCTGAGGCCGGTAGGGGTTTCTCAGCTGCCTTGAAATCAACAAGTTTGAGAATCTTTGCGTAGCATATTCAGTGGCCCTAGGGAACGCTACAGGACGCATCGAAGCACAGCTTGGGCACGGAGTCAGGCAGACGCACCCAGGTCGAAGCGGTTACTGTTCACCAGGAACTCGGGCAAGTAGAAGAACTCGGGGATGAGTTCCTTGACGTCGGCCATGTTGTGCTTGGAAGCAGAAAGCCAGGCGTCTTTTACGCTGTGGAACATGCGGTCGGCCAGATCAAAATGTCCCCCCTGCGCAGAGAAGAGAAGACGGCGTGGAGAAACCGGCCCAACTGGACGCGGGGTCGCTCGTTTCTTTGTTTGCTTGAGCGTGCGGGAAGCCGCAGAAAATGCCGCATGTGAGAGGAGCTCAGGGGAGGCTAAACCTGATGAGCCTTTTCCGTAAACACTTTGATAATATTCTGGTGCTGCTGAATAACTTTTTAAAAAAGGAGCCAGAAGAAAATAAGAAAGAAGAGGAGAAGGAGAAGCCAGGCTGGAGAGAGGAAGACAGAGCGGGTGATGTTCCGTTCATTTAAATATTTGCTATTATAGTATGAATGTTTTTGTGTAAAAAAATGCGTACCCAACAATTTCAAGATAATTCCAATCATTAAAATATTTGCCACTAAAATATTTTTGCAACCACGATAAGTGACCTTTGGCCTTACCTACCCAACCATTTCAAGATCAGGTGAACAGCTTTGTGTGCAGCTATACGTCACAAGCCCGCTGGTTTCACCTATAGATTACGACAAGAAAGCTATGCGGCCAAGGGAACATAAAAAGGGCCAAACCTGTAGTTTGAGGAAGTGTTGCGTGAAGGGCTCCATTCGGACAAGGTACGAGGCAACAATCATGGCAGACGAATAAAATGTGCCGTAGTGGTACGGCGGTGTCTCTCCTAGAAAGAAACAGTGAGGACAGAGGTTGAAGACAATGCACAACTACGGCAGCTTACTAACTAAAACGAGCTGTTGCAATCTCATCATAGAACAGAGGGAATACAAACCATGGGGATCGTCCCACTCTCTGTAGCGCTTCTTGAATTGATCGAGGCGGTCGCTCGTTTGTGCACCCATGGGCTTGCTGAAGTCTCGGAAAGTCGCAGAGTCGTTTAGGTCCAGTTCCTACGAAAAAACGTTTGGGAAGATTATGAGGTTCGATCAAAGACCCATTCGACTACGTGTGACTACGGTGCGAGAGCCAACGTCGAGATACGACTGCTAGTCACGGTGGCGACCAAGCGTTGTGTTGCCCGCTTGCTGCGGTAATTCAAGGTCGCACATCAACGTGAGCACTTGCAACATAATGAAACTTAGTCAAACGTTACTTTACGAATAGCGGCATAAAAAAGTTGTTGACGTCGTGACATAAAAAAAAGTTGTTGGCGAGATTAGTTCCTATGATAGTTATCTGACTGTCCAGTTTCGCATCGCCATTGCCACATCTTTCGTTCTTACGGTTTGTCCGTCACAGACATTCGGCGTCAGTTCTGCAATCTTATGGGGCTTCACAGTTGGTGAGACCTAAGTGTCAACCTTCATGCGTAGCTCACCACAGGTCAATGACTGGTAGACCTGCGGTGGTCAACGACTGGTAGTCTACCTCCAGAGAGTGGGGAGGCACAACACACTGGCCACCCCTGGTGGTCTATGACATAGTCCTCAAACTGAGTTCCTAGAAACTTGGGGGCTCCTCAGAGTGCCCTTGTGGGTTTCCCAAGCTCCAAAATTTCCCCAACCGTCCCTGCTCCTCAGCTAGGCGTATTTCCTGTTTAAGCACTATTTTAGCGGGTCTGAGCAATGCATCGACGAATAACTGAGCCAAACACTTTTTGTAGTGTGCATTATGGCGTACAAGGTCGGTAGGCTCTTGTACTGCTTTGCTACGTCAGTGCTGAGAAAGGGGGCAGTTCCTCAAAACGGGTGTTCCTCGAGATCGAAACGTTTGGGAACCTCTAGTTTATGACGTCGACGAGATGGTTAGGAGAAAATTAAATGGTTTCTGGTGGTGTAAGAGCTCTTTAGTCATCTAGGGCATTGGTTCTCAACCACTGATGTTTTGGAACCCCTCCTGAATATGCAAAAGTGATGGGGCCCCCATCCGCCAGGAGTGAGGGTGGAAGGGGGGGGGGGAAGTGTTCTGGACAATTACAGTGGCAAAAGGGTAAATGAAAAAAAAAACTCAATGCATGGAAACCAACCTTGAATCTTTCAAATCAAGAATAATCGAACTTACTCACTCGGTGCACATGGTTTGGTTTATTTAGCTTTGTAAAATAGCTAAGCATCAATATAAAAAGTTATTGCTGGGCTCGACTGACATTTAACGGCTTCGCACACCTTAAAGGGCAACACCACTTCATTTTTGTTTTTGAAAAAACAATACAGTTCTCTTCGGTATCACCTAAGACAACATATCAAACACAGTCAAACCCGCATATATCAAACTCGTACAAAAACGGGAATTAGTTCGATATATCGTGTAATTCGAAATAACAGTGTTAATGAATTTGACTCTTAAAAATCCACTTTCTGCTGACATATTACACAATGAAATAGTCTTGCATCTCCTGCTGCTTTTTCTTCATTGCATCCGCTATAACGATATTGTTCTATGCTATCGACGGACTCCAAAATGCTGAGGCCGCTGCCTTCTATATTCGCGCATTAGCGCCGAACTATGGCGACAGCACAGAGCACGTCCGAGCAGAAGCACCTTGTCCTGCAGGGGCACCGTTTGTGCTGCAAGTTGGCTTTCCCCAGGCCAGACGGTTGCGTTGGGGGAAAGCCAGCTGGCAGAGCAAGCTGGCTTTTCTTTCTGCGGGCGGCCGCGTCAACCGCCCGGAAGAAAAAATAATAGAAAGTTTTCGTGAGACCGCGTTTCCCCCTCCGCTATGCTCTCTGCAATGAAGTAGCCGCTACTGTGCCTGCGCGCCGATGGCCTTGTCTGCAGAGTTCCGGGTATCGTAGCGGGTTGCGGAGGGCATTGCGGGACTGCGAAAACCATCTACGAAAGCTCTCTATTATTCTCTTTGCGGACGGAGCGCGGAGAGGGAGCACGGAGCGCCCTCTTCCCGCCCCTCCACAAAAGAGATTTTGTAGCGTAAGCTACACTGGCCGAGGTTGAGCAGTTTCGCGTGGCTCCTGGAGAGCTGTGCTGCACATGCGCGAGGAGCAGTGACGGAACGGGCAGGACTGGTATGGCACCTAGGCCAGTTTCCGATGCACGCGCCTACGCACATGCACCCGCTAGAGATCATGGCTCGCGCTGTCCCATTGTTCTGGGCAGCAGCTTGGTTGCTTGATACATAACAAGCGGCACACAGCTGGCCAAACCATCGACGGGCATCTGGCCCGCCCCAGCAGAGGACTGAGGATCAATTTGGACCACCTGGGGATCCTTTGACGTGCAACCGAAAGTTCGGTTACACGGCGCCTCCTCCGCAATAAGAAGAGCGGAGAAGCTTAACTCATTGTATCTTGAAATAGTCACATAATGTGTATACCGTGTGTGTGTCATTGAAGCAGCAGTAAGCATGATAATCAAGCTAATTCTAGACAACCAGGAAAGCTAAGAATAACCAGCTGAGCCTAAGCTTACGCCACGTAGTATCCTGGCATAGCCGAGCTAAGCCACTACAATTTTTCTTTTTCTTCCATGCGGTGAACGCTGCCGCCCAGAATAGAAAAAAGCCAGCGTGTTCTGCAAGGTGGTTTCCCCCAATGCCGCCGTCGCCTTGGGGAAAGCCACCTTGCAGAGCAAAACGGCGCTCTTGGCAGTTCGATATATTGGTAGCGGCTGCAATTTTTGTTCAATGTTACCGTAGTTCTTGCTATATATTATCACTGTAACATTACTGTGCACAAGAATTGTTCAATATAAGGAATAATCCGATGTAAACGGATTCGATATAGTCGGGTTTGACTGTATTACGACCTAGTTCTGTCTAAGTGTTTCTTAAACGGACTGGCAAACTTTTGCAATGCGCCAAGTTGCCGAAAGCTGACTTGGCTCTAGCGGGTGAATTGAGGTTGTTAGGAATGGAACCTTCGGCGACCTTCTTCCGAGTTTCAACGCTGCGGAAACGAATCATGATCTGTCCGGGAACGTCGCCTGCTGGACGGGGCCTACGCGAAACGAGTCCCGACGAGTACGGAACCGCCGCCTACGTGTCTGCGCCTGCGGAGACAGGTCTCAACGCGCCCGTGACGTCAACGGGACGTGTGTGCGTGCGTGCGGCTTGGTGCGCTCCGGAAGGGGAGAGAGGCCTGGCCTAACTGCGGAGAACTTTGGCTACGACGCACTGCTGGCTACGACGCGGCGGACCTTGCTACGACGCACTTGACGGCGGGTTGCTGCTGCGACTTGCTGCCCTGGCGGGGAGTGAGGGAGAAAACGGACCCCTATATAAGGCGGAGCGCGAGTCTGCTCAGGAGTTCTCTCGGATTTGACGACTGTATCGCAACCATGTAATTAAACCGTTCGTTACGTTACCAATTCTCCCACCTCCACTGGACCCCTGGGTTCTTCACTTCGGGGAATGGTCGTCGTCACGAGCCAGGAAGCTCCCGGACGTGCGGCACAAACCCCGCCTCTAACAAGGTGCAACTAACAGTATAGTCAAGGCTACGACGTGGGTGTAGCCAACATTGAGCTAAACGTCATCACCATTGATCCTTTTTGTTTGTTTTTACTTTTCCGGGCAAGCGTAACAGGTGACATCAGCAATGTTTACTCTCTCGGCGCTCAACATTATCCACATGATAGGCGTAACGCACCTGCACAGCGCGCTTTCAGGAGCTGTCTGGCAGCCTGGCCGTTACCGCCGTTTCCCAGGTCGCAACTGCAGTTGTCGTCTCACCGTTTGTGATTATTACCTCTTTCGTTCACACTACGTGCGCAGACTGATGCCGCAGCTGTGCAAACGTCGTCGGATGTCGTAGACACCAAAACAACGGTGAAGAGTGCGGTGCAGACGACACTTGCTCCAGGCACAAGTCCAGCCCCAACGGTGGGCCGTCGGCCCGCCCCAACCCCGCCATCGTTGCCTAGATGATCACATGACACCTCCCACCCTGTGATAGCGGCCCAAAGTTTTTTTTTTGCGGCCCTCAGCTAATGTTGGAGCCGCAGTTTCGGTTTCGATTTCTGCTCACATTAAATGTATGATTTAACAATATATAGACCATTTTTTGCGAAGCAAATTACATTGCACCTTTTATTAGTGCTTTTTAATATGAAATCACTCATTACCTCGAAATTTTTGAATTGAGCGGAGTTGCCCTTTAAGGAGGCACACCCCCTAGGAGGGTCAACTTTTGAACCCTTGGCTTAAAATTAATTAAATTTACAGGGTAGGCTGGTGGTCACGCTAGAGGGTGCATAACAAAATTTCAAGTCTGTCGGGTAAATGGGAAGGAAATTAGAACAGCTTCTATCAGCAACACGTCCACATTGTTTAGTAAACCTATCGTCGGAAAACTATCACAATACTCAAGATTTGTATTCG